>CAOKZL010004174.1:0-47486 GCA_948472985.1 Iguana delicatissima
GGGAGTTGGGGGTTTGTTTCCTGGTTTTAATTAGGCCCCCCCAAAGAGTAACAAGATTTTAAGCGGAGCTCTAAAAGAAGGAAGATAGGAAGAGGAACATCAGGACTTGCCTTTTAACTGACAGTGACTGCTGAGTTGTAGTGGAGTTGTAAATTGGTGTTTTGATTGCTGAAATCAAATGGGATTCCAACATGGCGATTGGATTGCAAGAAGCTAAGAGAAGCATGTTTTAGCGACGGTGACTGTAAGAAACTGTCTTGAAGTATATCTTTGTGGCTGTGAAGGAACGGATTTGGGAAAAGAAATAGAAAAAAATAAAAATAAAGACGAACTGTGAATTTGTAACGTGAGAAGAAAGAAAAAAAAAGAGGAAAGAAGAAAGAAAGAGGGAGAATTGGAAAGAAGATTATAGACTGTGGGTTGGGTTATCTAGAGACGTAAAGCTATTGAGATATTATAAGCAAGTGGGGGAAGAAGAGAAATGATTGTTGACAGTGGGTGGGAAGATTGAAATAGATATTTGGTATGTTATAGATCTGGTCTTTTGAAGATGTAATTAGGACATTGGGGGAAAATAAGTAATGGAGTTTTAAATTTAAAAAAAAAAAGTTTAAAAGTTAAGGTTGAGTAATTCAACAGTAATTATATTTTATATAACTTAATTATTTTGTGGGGAGAGTCAGAATAATTACAGTGGAATTAGTATTCTGAAATTTATAATTTGAAGTTGAAGGTGAAATTGAACTGAATCAAATTTATATTATATATATATACAGATAAATTGATGGTAAAGAATTGTAATTGATAGTAATTAATTTTGTAATTACTTGTGGGAGTTATTGTAATTAAAGGATAATTAAAAGATATGTGAAGAGTGTATTAAAGAGGAGTAAGAAGTAAAGAAGTGGGAAGTGTTATAGAGTGAGAGGGATTTAGAGGTTTATTAAGTGGAGGAATCAGATTGTGGGAAAATATTTTTGTGTGGGTTTTTAAAAAGGAAGGACATATATAAGAGAGATTAGGAAGGTTAAAATTTGTAAGTGTAAAATAAAAAGTTTATTAAAATATATATATAAATAAATATATATATATATTTATAGGGGGGAAAAAAGCCCAACATTTAAGATGATGGCAGCAGGAAAAAGAAAAAGGGAGGCGCGGGACTCAAACTCAAATACAATCTTTACTGCAGAGAAGGGCCTCCATAGAATTAAAAATGCCGAATTGGAGGTAAGAATTCAGGAATGGAAAATAAGAAAAGAGTTCAGGACCAGACATATCTGAAGAAATACGGAAGTTAACATTGTTATTTAAAAATGAAATGAAAGAAACAAGAACGGAAATGAAGCAAATGAGATCTGAAATAAAGACGGACATTAGAAGAGCTGGAAACTTTCAACACAAAATTAGATATTATTTCTAAAGAATTAAAACAAGCAAATGAAAAAGTGAAGCAGGTGGAGGAAAAGACAACGAAGATGGAAATACAGGTATCAAAAATGGAAGAGAAGAATGAACAATTGGAGAGGACAACTGTGCTATTAGATATAAGGAATAGAAGCAAACAGTGAAAATAAAAGGGCTGAAAGAAATGATGAATGAAGATAGAATACATGTTAAATGTTTTTAAAATTACTTCGTTCAGTTACGTATTGCCCCTTTTAAAATCTTCATTCATCATTTCTTTCAGCCCTCTTATTTTCACTGTTTGCTTCTATTCCTTATATCTAATAGCTTTTCTCTCCAATTGTTATTCTTCTCTTCCATTTTTGATACCTGTATTTCCATCTTCGTTGTCTTTTCCTCCACCTGCTTCACTTTTTCATTTGCTTGTTTTTTAAATTTTTTAGAAATAATATCTAATTTTGTGTTGAAAGTTTCCAGCTCTCTCTTAATGTCCGTCTTTATTTCAGATCTCATTTGCTTCATTTCCGTTCTTGTTTCTTTCATTTCATTTTTAAATAACAATCATTCCCATCTCTTCAGATATGTCTGGTCCTGAACTCTTTTCTTGATTTTCCATTCCTGATATTCTTACCTCCGAATTCGGCATTTTTAATTCTATGGAGGCCCTTCTCTGCAGTAAAGATTGTATTTGAGTTTGAGTCCCAGCACTCCCTTTCTTTTTCCTGCTGCCATCATCTTAAATGTTGGGCTTTCCCCCCCATAAATATATATTTATTTATATATATATATATTTTAATAAACTTTTTATTTTACACTTACAAATTTTAACCTTCCTAATCTCTCTTATATATGTCCTTCCTTTTTAAACCCACACAAAAGATATTTTCCACAATCTGATTCCTCCACTCAATAAACCTCTAAATCCTACTCACTCTATAACACTTCCCACTTCTTTACTTCTTACTCCTTTTTAATACACTCTTCACATATCTTTTTAATTATCTTTTAATTGCAATAACTCCCACAAGTAATTACAAAATTAATTACTATCAATTACAATTCTTTACCATCAATTTATCTGTATATATATATAATATAAATTTGATTCAGTTCCATTTCACCTTCAACTTCAAATTATTCATTCCAGAATACTAATTCCACTGTAATTATTCTGACTCTCCGCACAAAATAATTAAGTTATATAAAGTATAATTACTGTTGAATTACTCAACCTTTAACTTTTAAACTTTTTTTTTTAATTAACACTCCATTACTTATTTTCCCCCAATGTCCTAATTACATCTTCAAAAGACCAGATCTATAACATACCAAATATCTATTTCAATCTTCCCCACCCACTGTCAACAATTAGTTCTTCTTCTTCCCCCACTTGCTTATAATATCTCAATAGCTTTACGTCTCTAGATAACCCAACCCACAGTCTATAATCTTCTTTCCAATTCTCCCTCTTCTTCTTTCTTCTTTCCTCTTTCTTCTTTCTTTCTTCTCACGTTACAAATTCACAGTTCATCTTTTATTTTTATTTTTTTCTATTTCTTTCCAAATCCGTCTCCTTCACAGCCACAAAGATATACTTCAAGACAGTTCTTTACAGTCACCGTCGCTAAAACATGCTTCTCTTAGCTTCTCAGGAATCCAATCGCCATGTTGGAACCCATTTGATTTCAGCAATCAAAGTCACCAATTTACAACTCCACTACAACTCAGCAGTCACTGTCAGTTAAAAGGCAAGTCCTCGTTCCTCTTTTCCTATCTTCCTTCTTTTGAGAGCTCCGCTTCGTTACTCTTAGGGAGTCCTAATTAATAGACCAGGTAAACAACCTCGCAATCTCTCTTCCACTTTTTTTTTTCAAAGTCTTATCACCATCAGTTTTTTCCAACACTAGTTCTTTACACAGCTTTCCAAATCTTCTAATATTACCATGTCATTAATATTCTTGAAGCTTTTTGTCCTTCTTTTTTGTTTTGCATTTGGTCCAAGTATTTTAAACTATCCCCACTCTCCTTATACTAACATACCGACAATAACACCTCTTCTCTGAACATCTAGGGGGAACGCAACTTTCAAAAACTCCATATTTCTCTCTCATTCCCCGCTCTCCTGTCCGAGTAGTCCAGATCCTCTTGGACACTTTTTCTTTTCCCCCGAACAGGGATCTCGTATACCCTCCGACACAGTTGAAATTCAAAAGGATCTCACTTACCCCCACGGCTTTCTCCCAATATTTAATAGAAAATTAAAAAGATCGGTGGTGGCACGGCAAGCCTTTCTGTTGGTAAGGCTGCCTAGCGCGATAATGGCGGCTCCGCGATCCTTGCCGTCCGTCCGTGCTTCTTCTCCTTTCCTCCCTTCTTCTTTTACACACTGGACTAAGCTGGATCCCCTTCAAGCCCCTCCGTGTCCTCCTTTTATTCCAGGGGACAAATTCCTCAGATTTATTCTAACCTCGAGGAAATCCGATCGCGTCAGGATACGGAGTTCGCTGGCTCCGCGAACTCCGTCTTCTCGGCCGTGTCGCCTCCACCGGAAGTCCAGGCAGAATATATTGACTCACCAGAGGAAAAGATAGAAAAAGCAATAAGATTGATATTTAGAACATCATATTTAGAACAGCAAGAGAAAGGAAACTACCATGGGATATTGTTATTTGCTTTATGAGAACAATGATTAAGGAGCAAGTATTGCAAATGAGTTATGAGAAAAAACTAGTGGTGGATGATACAGAATTAAAAATATTTAAAGATATCCCATATCAGAGTCTAAGAAAATGTCAGGAAACAGGGCTGTGATGTCTTTGGAAAAAATTCGGTTGATGAGTGCAATGGTGTCCGCTATGGGAACTTTGATGAACAGGGAGACCACATCAAAGCTGATCAGTTTGTCTCCAGGTTTGAGTTCAAGGTTGCTGATCTTTTCTATAAAGTGAGCTGAGTCCTTGATATGATGGGAGGTTCAGCCAATATGGGTTTGTAATAGTGTGGCCAGGAACTTGGCCAAGTCATATGTGGGGGATCCAGTGGCACTTACAGTGGATCAGTGCAGAATGGAGTCCTTGTGGATTTTTAGAAGTTCATAAAGTCTGGGTGGGAGAGCCTCAGATTTGCATAGATGTTGGTGTGTGTTTGGATAACTTGAGGAATTTTTAGAATCATGGAATCATAGAAATGTAGTGTTGGAAGAGACCACAAGGGCCATCCAGTCCAACCCCCTGCCAGGCAGGAAAACCCTCAAAGCACTCCCGACAAGTGGCCATCCAGCCTCCGCTTAAAAACCTCCAACAAAGGAGACTCCACCACACTCTGTGGCAGCACATTCCACTGCCTGACAGCCCTGACTGTCAGGAAATTCCTCCTGAGGTTCAGGCGGAATCTCCCCTCCTGCAGCTTGCATCCATTGCTCCTTGTCCTGGTCTCAAGAGCAGGAGAAAACAAGCCCACTCCCTCCTCGACATGATATCCCTTCAAATATTTAAGCATGGCTATCATGTCCCCTCTCAACCTTCTCTTCTGCAGACTAAACATACCCAGCTCTCTAAGTCTGTCCTCATAGGGCATGGCTTCCAGGCCCCTCACCATTTTGGTTGCCCTCCTCTGGACCTGCTCCAGCTTATCCATATCCTTCTTGAATTGGGGTGCCCAGAATTGGACGCATTATTCAAGATGAGGTCTAACCAATGTAGAATAAAGTGGTACCAATACCTCCCTCGATCTAGACACCATACTCCTATTGATGCAACCAAGAATCGCATTGGCTTTCTTGGCTGCTGCATCACACTGCTGACTCATGTTCAGCTTGTAGTCTATTAAGACTCCTAGATCCCTTTCACACGTACTGTTAGCCAGCCACGTTTCCCCCATCCTATATTTCTGCATACCATTTTTTATGCCTAAGTGTAGGACCTTACATTTCTCTCTGTTGAAATTCATTTTGTTAGCTTTGGCCCAGCTCTCCAATCTGTCCAGGTCCTTTTGAATTTTGATCCTGTCATCAGGCTATTAGCAACCCCTCCCAATTTGGTGTCATCTGCAAATTCGATCAGCGTGCCCTCTATTCCTTCATCCAAGTCATTAATGAAGATATTGAACAGCACCGGGCCCAGGACAGAACCCTGTGGCACCCCGCTAGTCACTTCTCTCCAGGATGAGAATCTGCCATTGGTGACCACCCTTTGGGTACGGTCAGTCAACCAGTTACAAATCCACCTGACAGTAGCCCTGTCCAGTCCACATCTTACTAGCTTCTTTGCAAGAATGTCATGGGGAACTTTGTCAAAGACCTTACTGAAATCAAGATATACTATGTCCACAGCATTCCCTTCATCTATCAAGCAAGTAACTCTATCATAAAAAGAGATAAAATTAGTCTGGCATGACTTATTTTTGAGAAATCCATGTTGACTTTTCGTAATTACGGCATTGTTTTCTAAGTGATTAGAAACTGACTGTTTGATGATCCGCTCCAGGATCTTTCCAGGTACTGATGTCAGGCTGACTGGGCGATAATTATTTGGGTCCTCTTTTTTTCCCTTCTTGAAGATGGGGACAACATTTGCCCTCCTCCATTCTGCCGGGACTTCTCCTGTCCGCCAAGAGTTTTCAAACATTATAGCAAGAGGTTCCGCAATGACCTCTGCTAATTCTTTTAAAATCCTAGGATGCAACTCATCTGGCCCTGGAGACTTGAATTCATCCAGTGTGGCCAGGTATTCCTGTACTACCTCTCTATCTATTCTGTGCTGCATTTCCCCCACTTCCTCACCTGCTCCCCAAAGCCGCCAGGTTGAGTGTTTTTATCTTTTTGGGGAAAAACTGAGGCGAAGAAGGTGTTGAGGAGTTCTGCCTTTTTTCTTCCTCCTGTTATTAATTCACCATCTTCCCTGCACAGTGACCCTATCGTCTCCTTCTTCTTCCTTTTGATCAAGGTGTTGGTTTTCCTGGTGATTTTATTGGTCGGGTCGTGTTTCAGTTTTTTTGTTAAGTTGCAGGATCCAGGAGTTCCTTGATTTTCGGTTTGTATTGTTCTGTTTTCATGATTACTGTGGTATTGCCTTTGTCTGCTGGGAGAATGATGATTTTCAGTGTCTTTACAATGGGACTTAAAGCTAGCTTTGCCTTGATTGGAGCCTCAATCTCTAACGTACTCTTTTTTTTCCTTGTTTAATATCTGTGAGTAATAGGTGTTGGAAAATTAATGTGCAGTACAGAGTGTATAGGATTATGGTCTTAAAGACCTTTTCATTAACTGTACAGGGTAGCTAAATTAGACACTTTCCCTGTCCCTCCTTGTGTTCATCTTGGTTGGTGTCCTATTGGTCATAGTAGTTCCATGGTCCTCAATATCTTTTATATATTTTCAACATATTTCCAGCTCTTCTATGAACTGTTAAAATAAGTTAATCATTTTCTCCAGGAATCTAATTTGCTCAGCTGGTTCTTTGACTGGAAGCGCTCCTTTCTGCAGGCCTTTTATGTTACCCTTTACTAGTTTTGGTTGCCAGGTAACCTCAACCTTTATCTTTCCCTGCACTAATTTCTTTCCTGCTCCCCCCCCCCAACCTGGCTTCTTGTAATACATGATAACATTCATACACACTACAATATGTTTCTTCTCCATCCATGCCCCTTTGATGCTATCCCTTGAAGACTGCCAAATTACCAACATATGGAGCACAGCCTGTTGTTTTGCTTTTATGATGGATTGGAAGGCTGGTTTTTTGTGTTTTTTTTTACTTTTTCCTGTTACAGAGAATAAAACTTTACACAGCTGTCAAGCCAGAGGGTTTCACCCTTTATATGTACAAGCATAGTTCCACATCACCCTCCTGTTTCTGCCTCCTAAAGACCACAGCTTTGTATTTGCAGTGGGGGGCTCCTCTCTTCCTATCTCACTTTGCTTCCTCAATAACATCTGCATCTGCATCTGTAATGTTTTGCATTCACCTCCAGCTGAATATATCTCTAGGTTAACTTACCTTTTCACTGGGCTTAGTCAAATATTTTTCTTTCCCATGGATGTATTTCTTTACTTACCTAAGCGTGAATGTGTTTGTCACCCATCTGTTTATTTTTAATAATTCTCAATGACTACCTTACATTTCATATCTGACAATATCTTGTGTGTGTATAAATGGTTTTCTACTAAGTTGCACTCCATCCATCTGAAGAAATGGGTTGTAATCCACAAATCTATATGCTGAAATAATTTTTTCAATGTTAAGTGCCATCGAGTTGGCTTCAACTTATATTGACTTTATGATAGGCATCCAAAAGATCCTGGGCCTGCAAACTCAAGAGTAATGGCTTCCTTGATGGAATGAATCTGTCTGTAATGTAGTCTACACTTTTTCCTGCTTTCTTCAACTTTAGCCAACATTATTGTCTTTTCCAATTAGTCACATTTTCTGAAATCCAAAGTATGATAGCCTCAGTTTAGTCATTTTGGGTTCTAGTGGCATTTCAGGCTTGATTTGCTCAAAGATCCATTTATTCATCTTTTTGGTAGCTCATGATACCATTAGAGCTCTCCTCCAGCACATTTCCATTTTTTTTTTCTCTCCATTGTTCAACTTTCACATCTTTACACAGAGACCAAACTGTCACTTGGATAATCTTGACTTTGTTGTTCAGTACCATACTCTGGATGATCTTGGGATTAATTGGTTAGTCTTAAAGATGCCATGAGACGTCCCCTTCCCTTGTTCCTTTCTTTTCAAAAGCATGTTAGTTTTAGTATTCATGTACACCTGTGTTCTTATTAGATCCATCAACTGAAGCCAGTAGCAAAACATATTCACATTGAATAAAAGAATTCTAAGCCCAGGAGTTGGTCTTGAGTAACAGAAATGAATAGAGCTCATAATTCTTTCATACTCTCTTTCACACATCATCAATTCCTCCTCTTTCCAAGTTTTCTTTGGCCTCTTTCAGACTGCCCAAATATGCCCAGAGGTTGTGATATTTGTTGCTGTGGTTCTCAGGGTTTTTAAAATATCTAAACAACATATCTGCTGTTTTGGACTATTTTCTGGCAGTTCCCAGCACTCAGCTACAACACTATATTCAAGACATATTGGAACAAAAAAAGGATTGCACCTTTCTCTCTCTCTCTTTTAAATTGTAGTGTGTCAGTGAAATGACACTATAACTCTTTGAAAAAAACAGAGGAGAAAATTTGCCCATCAAACCATAAGACCACCTCAGTAATTCTTGATACATAAACTGTGAAAAAACTGTATATATTTCAGTTTTTATATAAGAGTGTGTGTTCATGTTTCATTTTGAAGCAGGGATATGTGTACCAGGCTTAATGTGAACAAAAGAAAAATGTACCTTTTAACAAAAGAAGAAATACAAAGTCTGCATGCTCATTTTTTTCCCTCTTTGTAATGAAGAAGTGATTTTATACCAGTGGTAGAATCAAAACGTGCTTAATTAAAATTAGCTAATGTGTCTTTTGGTACATTGTTAGAGGTAGAGTTGGATAGGTGGAAGAAAAGAATGAAAGGTGATATGATATCCTAATTTAAATACAGGTATACCTCAGTTAAACAGAAACTTTGATACCAGCAATAGAAATAAGATGGAGACAACAGAGAAAGTCCCTACCCCACAAAAAAAAAAAAAAAAAAGCAGTTCAGCATTTCTCCTTTATGAACCAGCCCCGGCTTTGAGATTTACTGGAGAGGCCCTTCTCTCAATCCCATCACCCTCATAGGTGGATCTAATGGGAACATAGGAGAGGGCCTTTTCAGTGGCTGCCCCAGGAACTCTGGAACTCTCTTCCCTAGAGAAGTCAAACTGACACCCTCCCTACTATCTTTCTGCAATGAAGTAAAGAGGATTTAATTCAGACAGGCATTTGATATGTGATTATATGTGGTCTGTTGGATAGAATGTGCTGGATATTGTATTCCTGATGAGTATGTGACTTTTTGATTATATGTTTTAACACTGTTTTAATTCTTTTTGATTGTTTAATTATGTTTTAACTTTTGTATTCTGTAGGTTTTAACAATGTATTTTTTTAATTGTTGGAAGCCACTTTGACTCCCAACCTAGGAAAAAAGCAGGGTATAAATAAGGATAAATAACAACACGTTTCACCACGATTTTTATTCAGAACTGACATTATGCACGTGTGAGATGAAACAACCAGGTCAAGTAAGCCTTGCATAAATAAAAAACAATTTAAAAAATGTTTTTTCTAGAGACTACTTGAAAGATTATTCTAAGATGTGTCCTGGGTGGTTTTGTTTTTGTTTGTTCTTTTTGTCTTTCAACAGCCTCCACATTTCTTATGATTTCCATTTTGGTGGTGAAACTTACAGGTCTATGTTTTTTCAATGTTCCAGGATAACTGGTGAGGCAGGCCAGTCTGCTTCCGCTTTTCTTTCTATTTTGCTTTTCATATATGCTCAGTAAGTGATTCTGGAGGCAGCTGTTTACTTTGCCTATTGTATGTTGGTGCATATAGCTACAATAGAGTAGGATCCCATTCTTTCCCAGGTCAAGATTTATTGCATTGTTGATTGCAAACATGTCTTTCCTCAACTTGCCTTCACCATTCCCCAATGCAAATGTTACAAAAGAAAAAGACACTTCCAGCTAGAAACAATACAAGAAAAGATGCAGAGGAAGCTGGCCTGGGCTCCCATATAAAGACTTTGTAGAAAGAAACTTCTTTGTTAGAGACTTTGTTAACTGAGCTGTGCCAGTACTTGAAGGGAAGTCATGTAGAAGATGAAGCAGGCTTGTCTTCTGCTGCTCCAGAGATTATACCGTGAACCAGTGAATTCAGCTTACAAAAAGGTGTTGCATATTGTTGACACACCTGTACTAAAAGTAGTACCGTAGAGGCACAATGAAGTCTATAGTTACAGCCTAACAAACCCAGGCTTTGTGTGGAGAACAGGAAGTGGAAATATTTACTCTCTTTATTTTTTTCTTCCTATAGAATTTGCTCCCCAGAATGGCGAGCTAGCAGATGTGCATATTAGACTTATAGCTGATTCTCTTCTGAATCCCATTTCATGCTGTGGAGTTATGGTTCATAGTACCATGTTTTATGTGGAGTTATAAAAAAACAAGAGAAGTTAGTGTCATGTCCATTTAGTGGAATTCTGATCAAGTCATAATAGTTGGAAATGAAGGGCTATACTTCTCTGGTTCAATATATGCTCTATTGCAGAGGTGGGAAACTATGCACAGCTGAGGTCTTGGCGGGCCACACTGTCCATTATACCTGCCCACCCCAAAACACCTGCTTTGCTCCTAACTGCCCTCTAGAGGACATGATCACCATTTTGGGAGCTTTCACAGGCCATTTCCACAGTAGACTGTTTTACGCCCTTTCTGCAACTTACCTGTTCTTGGTGCTGGAGCACAGGGATCGCGCAAGCAGCCTCTTGCAAGAGGCTATCGTGGCCCTGCTGCTTCGGCGCCACAGCTGCTTGCTGGTCACACGAGCGCCCGCCCCTTCCTACCACAGCGCAGCCTGGGAGTTGAAGGCTAGCGCTGCGGCAGGAAGTGCGACTGCTGCGGCTCAGGAGGCTGCGCACGGCAGGTAAGTGCACTCCACACCCCTGAGCGTTGCGCGACCGCGTGGCATTTTCGGCTTGAAGCTGAAAATAAGAAAATCCACTAGCAGTTCGCGTCACGCTCTTGAGCGTCACATCAATGTGAGTGCATCATGCAGACCACTCCTCACATTTACGCAACGCTCAAGGGGCCCTTTTGCTTAAGAAACGCTGTGCAAAAGGAGTGTTGTTACTCCACTTTCAACATCTTATGGAATCTTGGCATTTGCAGTTTATGGAAGGGCCTTCGAGGCCCTTCCCTAAACTCCAAACTCAAGGATTCCATAGGATGTTGAAAGTAGAATAATAGCACTATAACAGTCTAGTGCAGAAATGAACCTAGATCCGCAGAGGGCATTTTGGAACATTTTGAGGCAAAAACATGTTTTGAAAATTTTTGCAAAAACTTGTTTTGACCTGGAGGAGCAACGGACCCACTAGACATGGTGGAAATGCCATCAGCACCACATTGAGGTCATTTGGGGGGCATTTAGAACAAAAAAAAAATCCCAGACCACAAAAACCCCACTTTGCCTACCCCTGCTCTGCTGCTTGTCAATTGAGTATAGGCTTTACTTTTTATCTCTATCTGGAAACCAAGGTCCTCACAGTAGCATACAGAGCAAGCAGACCAAGGCCAGTGAACTAGAAAGTGACGTGGGCCCTTTTCGCACAGCATTTGCCATGCAAAAGGGTGCCTGGTGCGTTGTGCAGTTATGAGGAGCAATCTGCACGATGCACTCATGCTTCAGGGCCCAGCAGGTGCCAGTCGTGCACCTTTTCATTTTTGGCTGAAAGCTGAAAATGGTGCACGATTGCGCTTTGGTCCCAGGCCCCGTGCACACTTACCTGGCATGCAGAGCCTCCAGAGCTGTGCCAGTTGCGCTTCCTGCCCCAGCGCAGCACAGGAAGAGGCGAGGCTCTCACACGAGTGGAGCTGAAGCAGCAGGGACGCGAGAGCCTCTCACCAGAAGCTGCTCGCGCGATCCCCACACCCAGCTCCGGAAAAAGGTAAGGTGTGGAAAGGGCCATGGTTATGTTGTCCACCTAAGAATTCTGGAAATATTGGAACAAATCCTAAGGAAAAGTTGAGACATTCTGCTGCCTTAGAAGGAAAATCCAGATGGCAGCCTTTCATGCTGATGAACCCGGGAGGTTCTCTTGTCCAAGTTTCAGTGACACAAGGAAGACTGATGCAACAGCACTTTACTTCAGAGGAGCCCAGGTAGTCAAACTACCAATGAACTGTGTGTACCTCATTGGTTAAATCTGCTTACCTTTCCACTCTGTTACCTTAGATGTTGCTGAACATCTTATACCTGCAGCAGCAGCTTTACCTTCATGGGTAGAATCACCTGTGTGCAAGGAAGCTTTGCAAATACCAACAGTGATTTATGCGTATTGCAAGTTCTCATCCAACCAATGACAAAAAAGGGAAAAAAAGTAGTAGACCCTGCAAGGGGTGCTAAAAGCTTATGATGAGATATACCATGTGTAATGGAGCCAGGGCTCACATGGTCTAAGCCCTTGGGACTTTGATTAGCAGGGACTATGACATCATCTGCCATCCCACCCCCATAACCCTTGGATTTTTTTTCCCCCTTGAATTTAGTTGCAACTCCTACAATAGCTAGAGGGGAAATTTTCCCAAGAACAGTATACAGATATACTTCAGTTAATGAAACAGATGTGTAACATGAGAAAAAAGGATTGGTCCTCCCCTGAAAAAAAGCATTTCAGCAAGTTTTACCACATTTTATATTCAAAATTGACCATATGCACATGGGAAATTAAATTACTAGAAGCCTCTTTCACACAGTTTAGGAAGAGGCTTTTAAACCATTAGCCAGAGAGTTCTAGTGCATCACCAGACTCCAAAACCCTGGATTCCATAAAATGTTGCCATGGCAGTTAAATGAAATTGTAGTGCTAAAACTGTATAGTGTGAAAGGCCCTCGCTTCAGGTAAACCCTGCATAAGTAAGCAAAAAAAAATCTGAACCTTCTAGAGACCACTCGAAGGGTTCTTCCAAGAGGCATCCAGAGATTACTTTTTCTTTTACAAGCCCCCTCCTTTTGTTATGATTTCCATTTTAGAGGCCAAACTTTTCTATGCTTTTTAAACAAGTGGGTAATAGCTAGTGAGGCAAGCTTATCTGCTTTCTTGTCTTCTCTCTGTTTTGCTGTTTACACATGCAACTGGTTTTGGAGGTAGTTATTTTACCTTGCTTCTTCTAGGGAAACGTATGGACCTACTGGAGGGTCAGCTAGAGTAGAACTGTTACCCTGTCACTTGGGGGTCCCGTGAGGGGCACCCAAATAACCAAACCAAACCGAACAAAGATGGGGAAATTAGCTGGAGCACTCTCTTGGCTAACGAGAGGCAGGGTAACTTAGTGGGGATATTTTACCCAATGTATACAGCGTCAGGTCAGTGAGCAGTAAGATAGTTCAAACTAACAACAATATTTATTAAACAATTATTAAGAAAACACAACCTCACTACTACTAAGAAATAGAAAAGAGAGTTTGGGGGAAACGGGTGATACGCCACCTTTCTCGTAGTCCTGAAGAAGCCAATTGGAGAGAAGGAAACTCAGCACGGCGGCCGAGGGGAATTCGCAGAAGAAGCGGTAGCAAGGCGGGATGGAAGTCCAGCGAAGTCCAAGGAACTCTCGGAATCAGGCATTTTTATTAGGGGAAGGCATGACCGTAGGCTAGCCTGGTCTTGGGCGAAAACAATGAGTCTTGGGCTGGAGACAATGTCTCCGAAAGGTCAGCGTTTACATGATTGAGTTATGGTCCAAATTGACAATAGTATGGCCAGTGTTACCCTGAGAATTGGGGGTCCCGGGAGGGGCACCCAAACAACAAACCAAAACAAGCAAAGATGGGGAAATTAGCTGGAGCACTCTCTTGACTAACGAGAGGCAGGGTAACTTAGCGGTGATCTTTTACCCTATGTCTACAGCGTCAGGTCAGTGAGTAGGCAAACAGTTCAAATAACAATTAAGATTTATTAGACAATTATTAAAGAAAACACGAACACACTCCTAACTAGAAAAGGAAAATAGAGTTCAAGGGGAATGGGTGATACGCCACCTTTCCTGCAGTCCTGGGAAAGCCGATTGTAGAGGAGGAAATCCAGCGTGACGGCCAAGGGGAATCCGCTGAACCAAGTGGCAGCAAGGCAGAGTAGAAGTCCAGAGCGATCCAACGAGAGTTCCAAAGAGCTCTCAGAACTGGGGGGGTTTATCAGGGAAAGAACGACCATAGGCTAGTCTGGCCTTGGACGAAAACAATAAGTTTTGGGTTGGAGACAATGCCTCCGAAAGGTCAGAATTTACATGATTGAGTTATGTTCCGAATTGACAATAGTATGGCTGGTATGTAAATGCGGCTAGCTCAGCAGTTAAGCACTTAGCTCGCCAGGGTGCCCTCTCAGGGCAGAGGGTCTCTTTGTTTATCGCGCATTGGTAATAAGAGTGTTTGTTTCGGGAGGTCCCCTAAAGCAGATCTGGCTATTTCTGGCTTGGTTTGGTGTGAGCAACAAATAGTAGCCATGCCTAGCTTCGCGCTTGTTTGGTGGCCTCACAAACACTTGGCTGGTGGGCAGAGTAGAGCCAAATTATGATATCAAAATGATATCTTTGGTTCACCAAAGGCCAGGCCAGTACACGGTGGCAACACCAGTATGTAGATGCTTGGCAGTTAGCTCGCCAGGGTGCCCTCTCGGGGCAGAGATCTCTTTGTTTTTCTATAATGAAGGTATTTGTTTCGGGAGGTACCCTAAAGCAGATCTGGCAGTCTCTGGCTTGCCTTGGTGTAAACAAATATGACTCAGTAGATAATAGCCATGCCTAGCTTCGCACTTGTTCGGTGGCCTCACAAACACTTGGCTGGTGGCAGAGCAGGGCCAAATTATGATATCAAAATGATACCTAAGGTTACCAAAGGCCAGGCCAGTACACGGTGATAACAGAACCTCACACTTTACAGATCCAGCTTTGTTTATTGCACAGTTTACTGTAGACAGACTGCTTCAACATGGCACCAAAAGTCAGTATCCCCATAGCCCTCCTCCCAATAGCATCTTCCCAAAACTGATGCTGCTGAAAACAATTCCGGCTAGACAGAGGAGGAAAAGCCAGGGGGCTGGAGTTGTAAAAAGACTTTGTAGAGAGGAGCTTCTTTGTCAGAGGCTTTGCTAAGAAAGGTGTGCCTATATTGGCCGGCCCCTCCCGAAACTGCAAACCCCAGGATTCCATAGGATGTTGAAAGTAGAATCATAGCGCTATTAACAGTCTAGTGCAGAAATGGGCTTAGTGGTGGTGGCTTGCAGTAGCAGCAGCTGGTGATTCCCATGTCAGTGGGACAGTGAACCCACTCTGGGCTTAATCTGAACTTTGAAAGAGATATCCACGGTGAACCCTTGGGATGGTTGCTTTCATGCTTAGGTTAAAAGCTAGAACCAATTCATTACTCTGTTGACATGGACACCACTAACCACCAGTAGTGGCTGGTAAAAGTATGACCCTCTTAATTCCTTACCATCACAGCATGTACCATAAACTAAGGATTCTTTAGCAGGCTTCTAGTATTGAGCCCTTAAATAGCCTGAGGCATAAAGGTTGTTGCTGAAAGACATGGGATGGGGATGGGAAGATAAATACACGTCATTCTTTTATATTGAAACAAAAGAAGCATGTCCTGCTGACCTTGTTACTTATTCAGGTAGGAATGATCTGAGTCTATCTAAATGCTCCAAAATTGGAACAGAGAATTTTGTCATTCTTGGCATGCAATTGGAGGCAGAGATCCACCAAATACAGAGCCAATATCAAGCCAGGATGAGAAGTGGGGGAAAGGCTCCTGGGATGCCAATGGGTGCTTTCCAGTGCTCTGTACACATCAGCAAATCTCCATGTGGTGACATTTTTCTCTGCCAGGCCAGATGGGGCCAGTTGCTTAGTATTTACAGCAGAGTGATTTGGTGTGATGGTAGGATGCTGGTAATTAATTAAGCTTGCAGTGCACAGAAGAGAGATGCTTTCCAAGTATATAACTAACCTGCTCTTATGAAAAGAGTCTAATTGGGATAATTACAATTCCATAGTGATTCTCTGTTTTTCAAAGCAGATGAAAGCCAGTCCTTATGTGTGAAGTGCAGTTGTCCTGCCTCCAACAAAAATCAGCAGCTTTTTTCTAAGGATGAAGATTGAAGCAGGGAATGTGGTGATGCAGGACATTATTTATATAAGCAACCCATTTTTCCACATCAAGGGTTTAATGCTCCCCTTCAAATAGAAAGAAAGGGGAAATATAAAATCATCATCATCAAGGTGATATAAGATCATAATCATCATCATCCACCTATCTCAGTAACCCTTTCTAGAAGTCAATGTTGTTATTGCTTTGTGGTTGATGCAACCTGAGGCTGAGAAGCAATGGCTGAGCTAAGGTCACAGCACAGAGGCAAGATCTGAACACCCACTTCCTTGCTCACAGAATAACTATTCAGTCGTCATGTAACTATTCAGTCATCACATAGACTTGGAGGAAGGAGACATGAAAATTGGAGGAACGAACAACGGATTAAGATATGTAGATGCCACCATACTACTGGCAGAAAATAGCAAAGACACTGAGGAGAGTCAAGGAAAAAGGTGTAGGGTTACAGCTGAACATGAAGAAAACAAAATCAATGACCACAGTTGATTTACATAACTTTAAGGTGGTTGATGAAGACATCAAATATACCTTGGTTGAGTTATAAATCAAAAGGGAGATTGCAGTTCAGAAATTATAAGACTTAGAAGGGCACTTATAATAGAACTAGGTAAGATCCTCAAGTAGAAAGATATATCACTGAATACCAAAGTCATCCATGCTATAGTACTTATGATGTCTATATGTGGTTGTCATGGCTGGACAGTGAAAAAAGGCTGAAAGGAAAAGAATCAACTCATTTGAAATGTGACGCTGGAAGAGAGTTGTACAGATACGATGGACCACCAAGCTGACCAATAAATAGGTCCTAGAGCAAATCAAGTCTGAACTTTCCCCTGGAAACCAAAATAACCAAAGTGGGGCTACCATACTTTAGACATATCAGAGGACATGACTCATTAGAAAAGACCGCAATGTTTAGTAAAGTTAGAGGAAGTATGAAAACAGGAAGACAGCATTACAGATGGATAGACTCAGTCATGGAAGTCATGGCCCTGAGTGTGTAACGCCTAAGCAGGACAGTTAAAGACCAAGGATCTTGAAAGTTTCTCATTCACAGAGTCACCATAAACTTAAGGGGACTTCATGTCACCTTAACAACAAAAACGCACTAAACTAGTGATATTTATGATAGATTCACTGTCTAATGATCTAGTAGTATTAAAGTTGAAGGATCACTTTCCAGTTTGTAAGGAATCTCAGCTTCCTCCAAAGAATGCAGGAGGATGGCATACATAGACCTTCCTTTTCCTATCCCAGCATCACAACTACCCTGTGATGCTGACTGTCTAAAGGCAACCTCATGTCTGAGTCACCATCTGAAGTCCAGTTATCATTTGAAGTCAAGTTTCACTTGTACTTTTATCACTGCGTGACACTTAACTCCTAAATATAATTTACCGATTCAATTGTGACTTTGCTGCATTTTATACAAGTGGCTCGCATGACATACTGTAATTATCACATTTATTTGTCTGTGAATCTGAATTTGTTAAAGAAAAAATGATTGTTGGTCTGGTTTAACATAGAGGATGCTGGACCAAATGGCTATCTCAGGTTAAAAATCTGAAGACCCCTCCCCCCGCAAAAAAATGTCTTGAAATTATCAGAGCTCTCATAAGTTACTTTTCTGGGTGATAAGGTCCAGAGTGTTTTCTGCCTCTTGACTCTGGGAGTTGCAATCCAAATAAGTAAATTTTCTGAACTCTGAGAGTAACAAAAGCCCCGGATAAGTTTGCAAGATAACTGTTTCATCATTTCCAAAAATATACTAGGGGCTCTTTTCTTATCTCCATAGATGCAGCCAAGGCATTCTAGTCATGCCTTGGGCCCTTTCCACACGAGAAGAGGAATTCGCGTAGTGACGGTTCCGGCCGGTTTTTACCGGGTTTTTTTGTATCCGCGCTAATGGCGCTCTCTATTCATACGTCTTATGTTTGATCCGGCTTAGCGCGGTTTCAGAGATCCACACGTTGCCGTCCTGACCACCCCCGCTATTAACATAACCCCGCCCACTATGGCTGTGATAGGCTGATTTCGATTTGAAGAAATGGCGCGTTGCGTCGGTACGTACCTGCGCATGCACGCACGTACGTATGCAAGGTCCTCCCCCAACGCCTCCCGCCTTTCACCGCCACCCCCCACCTCTGGCTAGTGCGTCGGTTGGTTCCGGTCGTTGTGCTTCCTGCTTCGCCGATTTTCTGGCTTGTTCGTGGCTTTGCGATGGAGGGAGAGGTTCTCGATGACCTGGTCAGGTTCCTGGGGCCCTTTGTTGTGGTCCTGGGTGTAGTGGTGGCCACCATGCAAGAACAATGGGCCAGAGATCGAGCGAGGAGGTCCAGGCTCCATCGCGACCATGAGGAGGAGGACGTTTTCTATGCGCCCCTTCTGAGAGGACACTCGCGGCGTCTCCCACGCCCCAGAAGGTGGTGGGTCAGGGAGAGGATGCGGAGGACATGGTGGGCTGAGGAGGTGCTTGCTAAGTGGGATGATGACCAGTGGCTCTACCACTTTCGCATGACAAAGCCACCCTCTTCGAGATCGCCGACCGTCTGCGTCCCACACTTCAGAGGAAAGCCACAGAAATGCGTCAACCCATATCTGTGGAGGAGAGAGTGGCGATTACCGTGTGGTGGTTGTCAACGCCGCTTATATATCGCAAAACGGCGAACATCTTCGGCTTGGGGATCTCCACAGTCGCTGTGATTGTCATTGAGGTGTGTCTGGCGATAGAGCAGGTCCTCCTGTCATCCACCGTTTCCCTTGGAGACTATCGCAGAGTGAGTACTCTACATCCATCCGCCCTCTCTCCCTTCCGTCCTTCCCCGGCACCCCGACGTCTCCCGGTGATGCTATCTCAGCCCAGACCGTTCCGGCCACCATCCCTGCACTGGCCATGCCACACGCGCGGCATCGCGGCCCTCCGTCTCCCCTCCCCACCTCCATCCACCCTTTCCCCTCCCGCCCTCTCTCCCTTCCGTCCTTCCCCGCGCCCCGACGTCTCCCGGTGACGCTATCTCAGCCCAAACCGGTCCCGCCGCTATCCCTGCACTGGCCATGAAAGGAGTAATGTTTGTTTTTTGTGTTGCCACCCATTGCAGGTCATGGATGGATTCTATCGCATGGGATTTCCCCAATGCATCGGCGCGGTTGATGGTACACACATTCCTGTGCGGCCACCAAAAGGAAGAGGGGAAGAGTTCGTAAACCGCAAGAGCTCCTTCTCCATTCTCCTGCAGGGGATGGTGGACCATGAAGGACGCTTTTTGGATATTGTCCTTGGCTTTACGGCAGAACGCATGACGCGTTTGTTTTCCATCACTCCTCCTTGTGGCACGCCATGGAGGCTGGACGGTATGTTCCTGGGAACCCTACCATCACCATAAATGGCGTTTCCATTGGTCCAGTCATCCTCGGAGATGCGGCGTACCCCCTGTCAAGGTGGTTGATAAAGCCATACGGAGGGGCCATGGACCCAAGGAAGTTGGCTTACAACAGGGTTTTCAACCGCTGTCGGAACGTGGTGGAGCAGGCCTTTGGAAGGCTCAAGGCACGGTGGGGCTGCCTCTCAGCTCCCCTAACCGTGTCCGAGAAAAACTACCTTCCCGTTATATCCGCCTGCGTGGTCCTCCACAACATCTGCGAGTCAAAGGGCCACATCCTGCACCCTGACCTTGCTCCCCCCCACCTCTGCGCCTCCCACAAACACGGGATGACTTCCAACCCCACTCCTCCGCCAGGAGGCTCCGTGAAGGGGAAACAGTTAGGAATGCCATTGCAAGCCTTATTGCCGAGGACAATGTTCAGTCCTAGATTTGTAGTTTTCTCCCTTGTTTGTAATTGCAATTAGAAGGTGTTTTGCCCCTCCCCGTTGTAAATACTTTCCCCTTTACAAATAAACTTTACACTGGTTTTGTTGCTAAAATAACAGGGATCGCTTTTATTATTTCAAAAACACAAAAACAACATGAATGGCAAACAATAGTACTGACTTCAAAGGAAAACAAGATATATGGCAACTCCCCTTTCATAGGAGAAATAGGAAACATATAACTTTAAACAGTTAGATAATGGATATTGCTAACAAGTTAACGGGGCCATATTGTACCCATCCAAATGGGCAGGTAGGTGGGGAGATGCATTTCTCAAGGGCTGTACCTGTGGCAGGGTCTCTTGACCCTTGGGAAATGTCGTCTTGCCACCTGCTGCTGGGAGGAGGTCGATGGGCTTCCCCCCATTGCAAGGCTCTGGCCTGGTTCGGGCTCAGTTTGTTCGGAAACCACACTGCCATCATTCCTGGGAGGATTGCAGCATTTCTTGCATTCACTGCATCTGCAATTGCGGACATAACCCTGATACATTCCCTAAGCAGGGAGAGCAGCTCCCTGCGTTCTTCTGTCGCTGTGGTACTCTCATGCTGGAACTCCCTGGCACGCATTTCCCTGTTGAGCTCCTGCTGCTCCCGTATGAGATCCATGGTAGCTATAGCAGCGGGAAGGTTCTCACTACGCCCCGCTGCAGTGGTCCTATGGCGCGACATGCGTAGTCTGGACCGGGAGACAAGCCCGTGGCGGTAGTGCTGCGTGTCACCTCTGCTGTACCGTTGCTTGCCTCATCTAGGGAGAGTGAAAGCAAAACGGAAGTAGCATTGTACTGGTTAATGGGATGTGATTTTTGAAACGTAACACGACATTCCTGTGAGGGCCGCACAAAACTGCATGCCGGGCAGCGGCAAAGCCAATCACATCTCTCATCATCCCATGTAACATCACCTCTCGTGTCACATCTCACTGAGGAGTGACAGCCACAGCGAATACCTAACTTTAGGAGAAATGTGTGCAGGGAGAAGGGAAGCAACAGGAACCGTGCATGCAAACAATTATATGTCTAGTTTCATGGATCCTGCTCACTCGTGAGACACCAGGCTTGACTGTTGTGCAAAAGGTCCAGCAGGAAGGTTCCTGTACCTTCCGGCCAACACCTCTAGTGCTATGGTGACAAGGTGTGGAGTAAGGGTGGTGGTTAAAAACTCACCTGTACCAGTGGTGCTGTCATTTTCCGCTCTAGATGTCCCGGGATGAACTGGCGTGTTGCTGGTGTCGTCCATGCCTGCATCGGGGGATAGGTTGCGAGGTGTGAAAGAACAAGTCTGCTGAGAATGCATTCTGCATGGCTCCCGGCGGCCCCCCTTCCGGCCTTCCCCCCCCCATTGACCTATGCACATTGATATCCAGCTGGAAGGGACCAGGCACATACTGCGCGCCGTTGCATGCTCCCACACCGTTAGCATACCCAGAGACCCACAGGAATCAAAGAGTTCAGACAACTTGGCCGTTTTGGGGAGCAAAAGGGCTTGCTATTGAGTTAGTGAGTAAGTAGTGATGCAGGAATTGAAAGGTAGGTAGCATGCACATTGCAAAAGCATTCTTTCCGCTTCATAGCAGCCATGCCCAAGGGCTATTGCGACCCAGGGAGATAAAGCGAAGCTTATACGTTTGTTGCCACACTAACAACCTGCCTTACCTGATGTCTCCGCATCAGAGGTATGCGGGGAATCCCCAAAAAGCTCCTGGCTATGGGCACGCTCTGGAGCAAAAAAAGGGAAAGGAATGGGTGGAATTTCCATGCATAGATGAGTTAGTGATACAAAACCAAGATGAGGGTACCCTCTTAACATTCATACCTTCTGATGCTGCAGCCCCCTCCACTCCATGATCCCCGTCCTCTGCAATCTGTAGGCTCGCGATGACCCTTGGTGGGTGTGCACCCGCGTCACCACCCAAAATTCGCGACAGCTCCTCGAAGTAAGGACAGGTAACCCGGGACGAGCCTGTCCTTTTATTTGCAGCGACCGCATGACGGTAGTCCAGCCGCATCCGCTTAGTTTTGTGCGGCATTCTTCCGCTGTCCTTTTGTGCCCTCTTCTTTCCATTTCCCTGGCTATTTCTTCAAATATTTCGATATTCCGGTAGCTTTCCTGAAGATCCGCCTGGTACTTCTGTTCGCCCCACACTTCAAGGAGATCCTTTACCTCGGAGTGGCGCCACGCGACCCCCCTGCCTTTTGCCCTGCCTCTCCTCGGGTTGACCTCTCCCTCTCCAGGGCTGGACACATTTCCCTGGCTTGCATCTTGGGTCTCCATAGCCACCTTCAACAAAACTCTTCCGCAAAGTTTGGCTGACCACGAGGTTGCTAGTTCCGAGTAATGGCTTCCTCCTGTCGCCCCAGCGCAGTTTCTTCCGGCGACGCTTCGCACATGCGCACCGGCCACCAGGACTTGGCGCCGCGGGACCCCCACAGAAAGGCGGTGGAACTGCAGCCTTCCTGTGGGCGTGTGGGGGCGGAAGGTAGGAGAGATTAGGAGAGTGGAGGAGCGTGAGAGTTTGTGGATTTTGGTTTTTGAGATACTTTTATTAGATAGATAGATGGATAGATAGAGAGAGAGAGAGAGAGAGAGAGAAAGATAGAGAGAGAGAGAGAGAGAGAGAGAGAGATAGAAAGATAGACACATAGCTAGATAGCTAGATAGAGAGATAGAGATAGGAGTGTTAGAGAGGGGGAGAGAGAGAGAGAGAGAGAGAGAGAGATGGAGCGTGAGGGTGCCCTCTGGGAAGATTTCGAAACCAGGGAGATGCTGGCTATGGTCGAGTGGTGCGGAGGGGTCAATGTACTCCTCCGTAGTACAAATGCCCCCAACAGGGAGTACTACAAAACCATAGCCAGGGGGTTGTCACGGCAGGGGTTCGACCGGACGGCCACGCAGGTCAACTCCAAATTCAAGGCCATCAAGGCGGCATTCTACGAATGCATGGAACGCTTCAATGGCCACCCACCCCATGCAGCCAAGCCTCCCTACTTCCGCACCATGCTGCGGCTGTGGAAGTCTGCCGGGCGCCCCTCCTGGCGTGGCCGCAGAAGAGGACGTGAGTACCCTTGACAACCATCCCCCTCCCAATGAACAAGTGATGGTCAATCAAACGGTGGGGGGTTCCTGGTTCCCCCCATTATGTGAGCACACACTGACAGCAGCATGTGCCACTTCCCTTCCCAGGTGCCAGACGCCGTGCCACCAGGCGGAATGTTGATGTCGCCAGGACCCCAGAGAGGGAAGGCAAGTGTAATACCTCCAGTTCTTATGAGATTCCCAGCCCTGTCCCTGCGTATGCCAACACCCGCTGCCCGCTGTTTTGCAAAGGTTGAGAGCTTTGCTTTTTCCTGTTTCTCCAGAGCCTGAAACAATCGTGCTGGGGGACAGCTCGGGCCCTGGGGAGGAAAGTGGCCGCGAAGGCACAGGGGAAGATACAGGTAAAACATGTGCAACAGCTTTGGCGTGAAAACTTTATTCACAGCTAGGAAGTTGATCTGTTTCCGCGGCAACATCTGTTTCCCGCTTGCTTCTATTTCAGCCACAGGTGCACAAGCAGAGAGCCCTGCTGGTTCCTCCCCCGGTCACAGTGACCTGGTGATTGACATGCCAGGGGAAGAGGAGCCAGCAGCTGACGGTACAGTAACCACCTATGTGGAGATTAGATGCACAATTGCTGACAGGGATGTTGAACAGTTTCCTTCCTTTCGCAGCTGGCACACTGTCCGCAGCAGAGGAGCAAGAGGGACACTTTCCTGGCGCATCCTCACACACAGCTGGCAAGTATAAAAAAATTACTCCGCAGAAGGTGGCACACATGGAGGCCCACTCCAAGGAGTGCCTGGCCGCCAATGTCACCTTTTCTTTCCAGGTCCATCCCCCAGGACCTGAGGTCCATTGCGGACTCCTTAATGGCGGGGATGACCATGCTGGAAAAGAAAACGGCTGAGATGTGTAAGTTAGCAACACGGGTGGCCATGATGGAAGGTTGGCTACGGTGCTTTCGCCAAGCGTGTCAGCACGGCGTCCTAATATCTACTCTCCCTCCAACAGACGAGTCCGTACAGAGAAGCCTTACGGAGGTGTCAGCCGCCCTAGAAAATTCGTATGCGGACATAAGGAGGGAACTGAGGGAGATAAAGAGACAGCTGAGGAGGGGCAACCTCCTATGATGTTTTTAACCTTGTTTCCTTTTTTTATTATGTTATGTCGGGTTAGTTATAATATCTAGTAATTTAATAAAACATATTTTTCTAAACTATCCTGTGACTTGTTTTCAATGGTTGCATGTAACCAGTTCACCCTTGGAAGCAGTCAGTTCAACCTGGATCCACCTGCCATAGCAAGGCAGGTGTGCAAAGCACTTGAAGATTGTGTGAACAGGCCCCAAATCCCATGCCAAACCTGGATGCTAAGCAGGGTGCATTGGGATTTAGACCCGGATGGGAGTCCACCACTTGAAATCCCTGGTTTGAAGGAGTGCGCATACAGCTTATGACCTATACCTGCTAGTACTTGAAGCAACTGCATCTTTTGACAGAGAAGCCAGGTGACCAGTTCGAGCTGCAGGTATTTTGGAGAACTGGATGGAGGTTTTTCGCCACAGAGTGTTCCTTGTCTGATCCCTCTGTCCGCCTCGAAGGACGGGCCACCGGGGATCCCCCTGCAAGGAAATAGTTGGTTTTGGGGAGGCTGGTCATCTTTCTGTCCGGAGCACCCTCTTCCCCATCCAGATAGACTGCGTCCCTGTCGTGGCCCCCACCAACCGCCCACCAATCAGGTTCTAGTTCCGTCGGAGCAAGGGATGTCAGTCGGGTCACACTCTCTCGGCCTCAAGTGACACCAACTGCAAATCATTCATGCCGTTCAGGGAGATAACTGGTCGGGCTGAATGCCTGGGGTTTGCAGCCCCCCCAGCTAGCCACCCCTCCACACTCATTTCGGTTCATTCTGCCCAATGCAGGACATGGCCCCCTGCCCCGTTTTCCCTCATGTTCTGGGCAGCATTTCCGGGGGACAGTCAGGGTAGCCCCACAACGTTTTTTCAACGTGAAGGCGAGGCTTTCCGTGGCCCCCCTTGCCCCCCGGCTCACACATTCAGCGCTTTGTGGCGGGTTGCGAAATGACAGTATTAGGGGAGACTTTCTAAAAATAACCCCCCCAATATGCCGCCGCGGAAGAATCCACAGCCCCCTGAAACTCCAGGTGGCTGTGGATCTTTCGCTTTCATCCGCGGTAGCAATGGGGGTGGGGGGTTTCAAAGAAATAATCCCAATTTGCCAAACCTGCAATTGATATCCCCGCAGCGCTTCTTCAAAGTGAAGGCGCCATTACTCCGAGGCTTCCCGCGGGACCCCTTGGCGGCCACCATGCTGCCCTGTCCGTTCAGCGCCCTCTTGGCAGGGCGCCGAAGGGTCCCCACCCGCCGCCGCCGC
This sequence comes from Iguana delicatissima, assembly GCA_948472985.1. Taxonomy (NCBI): domain Eukaryota; kingdom Metazoa; phylum Chordata; class Lepidosauria; order Squamata; family Iguanidae; genus Iguana; species Iguana delicatissima. Next base: position 25,532 of record CAOKZL010004174.1, read on the forward strand.
GGCCCCCCTTGCCCCCCGGCTCACACATGCAGCGGTTTGTGGTGGGTTGCAAAATGGCGGTGTCACTAGAGGCGACTTCCCAAGAAATTCCCCCCCACCCCCACCCCCACCCCGGATAGGCCACTCCAGATGAAGGCAATAAATCCACAGTCCCCCTGAAGCTCCAGTATCCCCACGGAAACATCAAAAGGCGATTTTAAGATGGACTGTAAATAAATAATTCCAATTTAGCGTACCTGCAATGCTTTTTTCTTTTTCCTGCTGTGGGCTCTCGCTAGCGAGGATTAAAAAATGGCGCCGTTCGGCTCTTTGTGGGGCGGGCCAACCGCCGAAGCTGTCCACGCCCACGGCCCACCCCCCGTTCATCTCAGGGGCGAATCAGCGCGTATCTGCGCTTCCACACAAGTGAGCAAGAACGTGATTGCGCGGATCAGGGGGAAAAGAAACACTTTTTTTCCGGTTTTTAAAAAGCACGTGCAAGCACAGTTGGAGACGTTTCTGAACGGATTGACGTGTGGAACTTGGAAATTAAAGACGACTCAGCGCGCTTTAAGGTATGGAAGACCTCCGTCAGATATTGCGCTACACTGCGCTAAAACGTTTTATTACCCCCGTGTGGAAAGGGCCTTGGAAATTAACTGACTCTCCCCACTTTCCCCCGCCCTGCCATCCATTGGCAACCAGTGAAAGATCAGCATAGTTCAAAATACTGGCCTGGTTCAGATGTACTGCCAAGCCATATTTTCTCATTGCATTAATGAGCATTGAAGATGGGGTAACCAAATTCAAAAGGGAACAGGACTTGTAACAGTGATGTAGAAAAGAGAACTTAACTTAAGCCATTCCCGCATTACACTGTTATATTGCTATTATTCCACTTTCAACATCCTGTGGAATTCTGGGGTTTGTAGTTTACTGAGGCCAAAGAGCTCTCTCCCTAAACTGCAAACCCCAGGATCCCATAGGATGTTGAAAGTGGAATAATAGCACTATAACAGTGCAGTGCGGAAATGGCCTTAGTCACTACCTGCTGAAATTCCTTTTTTCAAAGTATTAAAGATGCAGCAGGCCTGTTCAGTTTTACATGTGGCCACCCTATCTGAAAGGCTGTCAGCTCACACATGCATTGTAATTCTTTATCTTCTTTTGTAATTTACAGTAAACTGCTATCTTCTGTTTTGGCAGCTGCCTGCAAATGACCTGGCTTGTAAATCACAACCAAGACAGAGAGCTACAATCAAACTATGCTTTCCAGTCCTGGTTTGCATGGCAAGTGCAAACAGCAGATTTGTTCACATAAATGATCATTCGGAATCACTGCTTCTTAGCTTTTCTAGCCACTGAAGCGAGAATCATCCCTATCAGAGGCCATTTCCACACTAGACTATTATAGAGCTATTATTCCACTTGCACATCCTACAGAATCCTGGGGTTTGCAGTTTCCGAAACTGCAAACCCCAGGATTCTGTAGGATGTTGCAAGTGGAGTAATAGCGCTATAATAGTCTAGTGCTGAAATGGCCAGAGTGTTCCTTATCAGTGTTCTAGCTTTATCACCTTCCCCAGCTTACTCCATCTCTTCTTCTGCTGACTTTTGTCCTCTTATACTGTTGCAATTATTAATATTGATAGCAATATTGGGCAGAGCTGAATCCTTTTTTTCCCGGAAGCCTTAGCTGTGTCATTAGAGTTTCTATTCTTTTCTCTTTCTTTTCTTTCTTTTTAAAAAGAACTCTGAAAGAGAATTCATATATGCAAACAAATGCTTCAGAATGCAGTACTTCTATAATTACATCTGTTGGTTATTTTTTTATTTTTTTATTTTTTTGCACCAGGTTTTTAGACAGCAAATTCACAGAAGGAGAAGTATGTTTATTTTATAGCTGAAAAGCACCTTGCTTATTTGGAGATGTCAAATAACAGACATTAAAGGAGGAGTGAGGCTTTTATTCCATTTTCTTTATAATACTTAGAGTAGCAGAATTATGCAAGCATTAAATATTTACTTTATTATAAAGCTGAATACACTGGAGGTTGGGATGGAAGAATTGTTAGCTTTTATAATCCCTTAGTATCTCCCAATCTGCAGATTAGCAAGATCCAAAGAAACCTTAGGAGTTTCTGGATTCAAAGTGCAAGGATTTTCAACTCTTGTACTGTTCCTTTCCTAATTTGGTAACAACACTACCACAATGGACAAGAAAACTTGGTGTGTCAAATATCATCTTAATTAGATGACCAGGCTGATGGAGAAGGGTGTGCGATTCACATGCTCTAAAGTCCACCAAGGAGGTAATCCAAAATCAAGAAAATAGAGATGATACAAAATTTTAAAACAGAAATTGTGTTACACAAAGGTCCTAATCTAGAGATAACTATGTGCAACAAGGAGCTGTAAACAACTAGTTACATGCTGGCTCTTGCATGCTAGATACCTTGCAATATATGTACAAGATACATCTCTCTCTATAGCATGTCATACTTGTGGGGATTATATGCATTCACTTCTGTTTATGCCCCAGCTAATTTGTAATGGAATGGCAAAAAATGTTAATTTATCTAAGTATGCCATTTATGATTGATTTAATTCTTACTTCCAAGTTAGGAAGTTTTTAAAAATTAATCTTCAATAAGAGGCATTCAACTTCCAATTTGAAATCAGGATATACACATAGATTAAAATATGTTATTTAAATTAAAATACAGTGACATTGTGCCTAGGGCAGGCACAAAAGGTGGCAAAGTCTAATTTTGTGGTTTTGGATTTTATGGCATCAGAAAGCTATTGTGATTGGCAGCTTTTTAACACTGACACATTCTGTTGAAGATTATGGGGATATGAAAATAACAGAGTCCTATTCTTTGCTGAGCAAAAAACAAGCTCATCAAGATGGATTAGGCAGGTGGCAACGGCAGAACACAATGAAAAGAAAAACAAGGAGGGAAACGATAGGATATGTGATAACAATGCAAATTTAATATGCCACTGTCTCGCTTTTATACTCCGCATTTACAAAGCAGAGGGAATTGCTAGTCTTGGATTATTCAGATTTTGGATAGAAGATAATGCAATATATATAGATCTGGAAGAAAAAAGAAAGGAGCTGTTTCACAAGGCCTGGGTCTTTCTGAGAAAAACAGTTGACATCTTCATCAGGGAATCTAGTCTCTGGAAAGAAGAATAGCCTATCTTTTCTCTGTCTAAAGGGAATCTTTTTTTGGCACAAGAGATCAGCATAAAAAAGATGAGTTTAAACTAGAGATGAGTGGTATCAGTAACTGATCTTAAAATTTAGATTTTATAGGCAGGTTACTTTTCATTTAGTTGTTCTGAACAACTACTATTTGTCACATGATCCAGCATTCAACAAATAGTTTTTTTTAAAAAAAATCTGCAGTTCCCAAGCTTTCCTTCCGCCAAGAAACATTGGTGATATCTGAGGAATCTGAAGCCAAGAAGAAAGTTTTCTTCAATAATCAAGGAATGGGATTCTGGGGTCTGAACAGCAACCTTTTTCTGAGTAGTATTAGTAGCAGCAGCAACAGTAGTAATAATATAGCATTTATTTATATCCCATTTATCACCTGCCCCCATTTTGGACTCAGGATGGCATATAATAGCTAAAAAAAAAAAATCACTAAAACTTCAAAACATACAAAAATTAAAAATGTAATTAAACTAAAAAAAGAATCATTAAAAGCAAAATGGCAATTAGGAAATCAGTACATACTGGCCTTCCTGGGCTTTTTTTCATGGAGAAAATGGAAAGGCATCTCACACACCCTTTAGTAATCACTGACAAATTAGTCATCACTACATTTTTGAAAGATTTAAAGAAGCTATCTCTGACAGTGCGGTATAGTAGTTTGCGCATTGGACTACAACCCTGGAGACCAGAGTTCAAGTCCATGGAAATCCACTTGGGTATGTCACACACTCTCAGCCCCAGAAAACCATGATAGGTTAACCTTAGGGTTACTTTAAGACAGAAATGGCTTGAAGGCACACAACAACAATCTGTGACAACCTGGATATGCTAAGGTATGACTGTCACCTCAGATTGAAAAAATAACTAACAAATGTCAAATATCTAAAAGAAAGCAAGAAAAACACAATTTTACTGTGGCTTGGAATTGTTTTATTCAATATATGGGGAGGAGAGAGAATGCTGGTCTTCCAAAGACACTTAAGTCTTTTTGACTGCATTCTATGTAAGCATTTTGACATCTCTTATTTTGATATTATAGTTGGGTAATTTAATTGAAAAGTAATTTGGTGTACTGCTTTCTGGAGAGAATCAGGTATTAGGTTGCAATATAAAATCAGGAGGGGGGGGAATTCAGCACATTGACCAATCAGTCTTCCAAGGCCTGCTGAAACAAAAGGCTTTACTTACCTATGGAAAGATAGCAAGGAGAATGCCAGTCTAACTCTCTTACGGAGAATATTCCAGAACCTGGGAGCAGTAACTGAGAAGGCCCTCTCCTATGTCACAGATGCACCTGTGGAGGTGATGGGACAATGAGAAGGTGAGAAAGACATGGTTCCCCATTTCTACCTCTTCTACTGAGGGTTTGAAGGTCCTTGCCACTTGTGGGCTAATTCTGGATTCTGTTTGAGGTCACCTTTATCACCTGGTGGTCATCCACCTTATGATAGTCGTTATGATAGTGGTCTGTGGAGAAACACAGACATAGGCCCTTTCCACAGGGGGTAATTAAAACGGTGTAGTGCGACATCTAACGGAGGTCGTCTACACCGTGGAATGCGCTGGGCCATTTATAATTTTGAGGTTCTACCCTCAAACCGCTCTGAAGCGACCGGAAGTGGTGGCGCCGCGTGTTTTTTAAAAACCTCTTTTCAAGAGGTTTTAGAGGCACGGAGCGTGCAGCCCCGTACAACTCCGTCGCAGTGCCCCAGTGTAGATTTGCAGGTGCGCGCAAGTGCGTGCCTGCAGATCTGCTGGGCGGGCTTCCGGCTGGCGAGCTTCTCCGTTTGGTGGAGAGCCTCTGCCAGCCGTAAGCCGCCATTTTAGACGCCGCAGGACGCCGGAGGAGTGTGGAGCAGCAAACTCGCGCTGCTCCGTGTGGCAACGGACTAACCCGGCTGCTGGTAAGCTCCGTTTCAGCGCGTTTTCCCCCATTTCTCCCTCCACGTGTGGAAAGGGCCTAAGCAATGCCTGGGCACTTCAGTTTGTTACATTCTGTAACTTTATAGGTAAGGCATTATATATTAAGTCATATAGCCATCAAGGCTATTTCCACAGTAAACTGTTATAGCGTGATTATATCACTTTCAATATGCTACGGAATCTTGGGGTTTGCAGCTTAGAGAGGGGCCAGCCAGGCCCTCCCTAAACTGCAAACCCCAGGATTCCATAGGATGTTGAAAGTGGTATAATAGCACTATAACAGTCTACTGTGGAAATGGCCCAAGTTGTCCATCAGGATATTTCACCTTAACATATACTCTTTATCCATGACAAAAAAAAAATCTCATCTATTGTCTTTAAGGGTTAATCTCCTATAAACAATTCTTGAACAAATCTTAATGATACTAATAGCATGTAAACATATATCTGTCTCAGCCCTGCCCATCATGAATCAGCACTTTAGGGCAGCATGTTGGGGCTATTTGGAACAATCATTTGAAAGATAAATGTAAATAAATATTTGGAACAATCTTCTGCTGTTTATTCAAACAATGACCATATCTGCACGGGGCGAGGGAACCGCCCCGTGATGCTACTCACTGGACTTTCGGGCTCCCTGGTCCGGTCCATGCTCTTCTGGAGCAGTGCGTGGCTGCCGCTCCGCACTGCTCTGGGGACGAAAATGGCGGCTTCCGGTTGGTCTAGGGTCTCGGCCAACCAATGAAGCTCGCCAGTCTAAAGCCCGCCCCCGGCAGATCGCAGGCTCACACCAATGCAAGCCTGTGAATCTGCATAAGGGAGCAGGCTCGCAGTGGCGCGCTCCGTGCTTTTGAAAAACCTGTTTTTAGTGGTCTTTCAAAAGCAAGCTGGACGACCATTTGGGGTCGTTCTGGAGTGAGCTGGGGTGCGGATCTATGTTAAGTAGGTCCGACCCAGTCCACTCCCAGGTGCAGACGTCCTCCCTGGAGGACGCTCTGCCCCGTGTTAAAAACCCCGTGCGGAAATGGCCAGAGTCTTCAGTAGCATTGGAGGCATGTTAAAAAGCAGCTGGATTTTTGTGGCTTTGACTGAGCTCTGTACTCTCCTTTGACTGTGCTCTCCTTCCACACGTGCAGCATATTGATTAGACAATCAGAAGCCTAGATCTTAAATTTATGTTTGGTGTACTAGAGAGTTAGGGCCTTTCCACACTACGCTGTTATAGTGCTATTATTCCACTTTCAATATCCTCTGGAATTTTGAGGGTTTGTAGTTTCCTGAGGCCAAAGAGCTCTCTGGCTGAGAATTCTAAATGCCCTTCTCTAAACTGCAAAGCCTAGATTTCCATAGGATGTCAAAAGTGGAATAATAGCACTATAACAGTGTAGTGCAGAAAGGCCATAAGTCTAGTGCACATTGCATTGTTAGAATTCTCTACAGTACCTGTTCATCAGGTGTCATCTAATGCACTAACAGGATTTGTGGTTTATGTTGACATATTTTAAAGGGACATCTGGCAGTCTTCCCAGACTCAAAGCCTAGACCATTTTTTTTCCTTTTTTAAATCTAAGACAGAAAATCATCAGACACTATCACTGATTCTATGCTCTATAATTCTACAGTCTACAGGTATTACGAGGTTATTTCCCAGTTTTTTTGATGATATATAAACAGGCTGAGGAGTTGCCAACTGAAATTTGTCTGGCCTGTAACAAAGGACCTCCCAGAAGATCTCAAAGCACAGGCAGGCTTGCATGGCAGAATGCAGTTCTTCAAATAAGCTGAACCTGAACTATACAGGGCTTTCTAGACCATAACCAGCACTTTGAATTGTGCCCAGAAATAAATAGGCAGGCACTGAAGCTGTTACAAAAAGGGAGTTGGGTGCTCTCTATAGCCAGCACCAGTTAACAATATAGCTGCAACTCTTTGGACCAGCTGAATTTTCTTCAAAGAGAGCCCCATGTAGAATGTTTTACAGTAATCCAAACGGGATGTAATTAAAGCATGTGTCACCACAACCAGATCTGAGGTCTGAAGAAATAGGTGCAGCTGGCACACAAGTCTTAACTGTACAAACACACTCTTGGCCACCACCAAAACCTGAGCTTCCGGGCTCAGCAATGAACCAAGGAGCACACCCAGTCTACAGACTTGCATCTTCAGGAGGAGCGTAACTCCATCAGCACAGGCTGAATTCCTGTTCCCTGATCCAACTTTGAGCCGACCAGAAGCACTTCTGTCTTATCTGGACTAGTTTCAAATGGTACACATATGGTTGGAACCAAAACAGTTCCCTTGGATTGAGCTGAAAAGGAATAATACAGTTGGGTGTAATCCACATACTGATGGCAAAGAATGCCTAAAGCCTAGATGACTTCATCCAGCTTTTTCATATTCTGTCCCCTGAAGGACAGCACCAAGCCCTGGCGAATCCTGTGGGCCAATGGCCAGTGGGTCAAACAGGAGTCCCCCAACACTACCTTCTGGCTTTGCCCCTCCAGGAAGGAATAAAGCCATTGTAAAACAATGCCTCTAAGACACATCTCAGTAAGGTGGTCCAGAAGGAAACCATAGTCAATGGTATCAAGCCATCCAGAGATCCAGCAAAACCAACAGGAACACAGTCTCCTGTCCAGTTCCTGGCATAAGTCATCCATTAAGGAGACCAAAGCTGGATCTAGATAAACAAAATAGTTGGCAAGTTGCTTTCCTATAATGGCATGGCATCTAAATCTGCTACTTGAATACCATTTCCTCACCATGCCTAATACTAAGGCCAGGCTTCACTGCTCTACATACTTTTGGAACTACAGATAATGTTGTAGTCTGGTCAACACCCCCTCTGCCTCACCTGGTTTAAATTACATCTTTCTACTTGAATTAGTCACTGGCTGAAATTATAAGAACAAAGGCAAACACAGTACACTGGGCAACAGATTGTCCCTGTATTAACTTGTGTTTTCCCTACATTTTAGTATCTCTGTCTCTTGTGCACACACACACATGCGCACACACACACGCACGCACGCACGCAAAGGTCAGCAAATAAGCATTCTTGAAATTTATCAAATACAAAGACAAAACAGTGTTTTTGGAACATGTGTTTCAAATCTGAACAGCTTGTACTGTTTGACCACATTCATTAACATTCACTATCAGCAAACAATGAAATTTAGCCTATACAAATGTTTGAAGAACAGCCACCTCTACATTCAGGGTACCTGAAAAAGAATTCACTCATTTTTCTTTTCTCACATAGCTGGTACTCAGCTCTCTGGTTCTAAAATATAACTCCACAATCCAGGTAAAAAGTAGCCCTCAGTTGTTGCAGGAAAAATGAAAAGATAAATTTACTCACTGGTGATTATGAATTTCAAACATGTTTCTAGCTTATTGACCTTTATATCAAATAATACATTTGTAGGAAATATAATATACTTGTTGGAAATATTTGTTTCATCAGGTCAATACTTCTATGTACTAGACAGCACAAGATATCTACTCACAAATAAGTCCTTCTGAAGTCCATAGAGGATGCTTCAAGAGAAGCAGCTATAGTCCTGTACCCTAATTGTTGTGGTACACTCTCCCAAACAACCAATGCAGCCAACACAACATGTGCTGGTATGGACCCCAGAATTAGGCTGGGATAGATTAAAAATAACAGGCAAAATTGGACCACCAAGATTCTCATGTAGTTGGGCCTTCTTAGTCAAAAGTATGCTAAATGATCTAGCACACACATAAAAATACTAAGACCCACCATGGCACTACTCTTCTGTTTTGGTGGGATTGTATGTTCCTGTGAAACAGGAGGCTATGCTGATGGTAGCACTGCTGCCAAGGGAGTTTCCCATGCTAGAGGTTTTTCTGAGGGATCCAAGCTAAATGTGCCAAACAACCCTTGGGCAGCAGCAGTAATGGTGGGTGAAACTGGCAGAACATCTCTCAGAGACAACGGCAGTAACACCATAGTTAACTCTAAAGGAGCTAGCACTGCACACACAAAAAAGCAATGGTAAGCCATTGCTGAAGTGTTTTACATTGAAAAGCTATGATGAGACAATCCAAAAGGAAAGAAAAGGTAGTGCCAAAAGATGTGCGTCCCAGGTTAGAAAGCACTCAGCCAGCTACTGGGGAAGAGCAGAGGACAAGTACGGGTAGCGCTGTGTCTAAAGATGCAACTGGGCTCAAGAAAAGAAAAGTCTGAAGCTATATAATGTATCTAGCAGGACAACTAAACTGATGTTGCCACACTTTGGACATACTGTGAGACAACACGACTCATTGGAAAACATGGTAATGCTTGGTAAAGTGGAAGATGATAGGAAAAGAAGGAGACCTCAGGTGGATTGATTCAGTCAAGGAAGCTGTGGCCTTGAGTTTTTAGGACCTGAACGGAGCAGCTGATGACTAGGGCCATTTCCACAGTAAACTGTTATAGCGCTATTATTCCACTTTCAACATCCTATGGAATCCTGGGGTTTGCAGTTTAGGGAGGGGCAGACTGGTCCCTCCCTAAACTGCAAACCCCAGGATTCCATAGGATGTTGAAAGTGGAATAATCACGCTATAACAGTCTAGTGCGGAAATGGCCTAGAGATCTTGGAGATCTCTCATTCATAGAATAGCAATAAGCTGACATTAACCTGACTGAAAATAACAATAGCAGTTGTTGCTTAGCACTCCCAACTCTAACAAAGCATGTAGCTGGTCCCTTACAGGTATTACAATCTCTTAAATATGCAATTGCATTTTATATTATTCCCCCTTTAGAAGATATATGAATTGTAATTTTAATTCAATTTTGTAGTATTTCTATTATTATTATTATTATTATTATTATTATTATTATTATTATTATTATGCCATCACTTCCATGACAGATTGCTACCTTTTTCAGTTGGTTGCTGTTGTAATCAGTTTAATGCAATGTATTTTATAATTTCATTGTTTTGTAAAACATACCTGCACATAAGCAAAATTAATGACCTGCCTCCCAATATTGAGCTCACCACCTTAAAAACAGTTCCAGGATCCCTGTGTACTGGCTTCTGTTTGCCAGGGACATAGTGAATTCTCTAGCTAGATACCTAGATAGAGCTATTAAATAAAATGGCTGGAAGGAAAACAGATGAGTCCTCAATATATGTTGAATATGTACATTCTACATACAAAATGTATTTTGGTAATTTCCTAACCAGATGTCATCATGCACCCCTTCTTTCTTCATATTCTGCAGCAGCATTTCAGAAACTGCAATAGACATTCAATGCAGCAGAGCAAGTATCCCCCACTATCTTGCATATGATGCCATAGCTTTATTATCAGAGCAAGCATCTTGTGGGTTGTTACTGTTGTAGATCTCTCTAAGATCAGGGTAAGAGGAAAAGGTGAACTTTGCCACCATCAGTGGGTAACTGTTTTCTGGGGAGTCAAAAGTCATGCATGTGCCCTTATGTGTTTGTTTGTTTGTCTAGACAATAGATATGTATTTTTCCTTATATATTGTTTTATGTATTTAAAAGAAACTGTTCGTAATAAAATTTAAAAAAATAAATCTTGCAAATACTCTAACACAAACACTCCTACTGAAATTTAAGACTGCATTCTTGGTTTAACTGACATGCTTTGATATATAATGGAGATGGGGAACAATAAAGATCTCCATCTAAGATGCGTGGGTTCTTAATAGATCTGTCTGGTTAGAATCATTCTAGCCTCTGAGATTTCCCAGCCAAAACTTGAGACAACCTCTGGTGATGTCAAGCGGGCAGGTCCCGACGATGGCAATAAGGGGTAGGCTTTAAGCAGCAACCGTAGTTACAGCTTGTCACTCAAACATACATAGAGATAGAACAAATTTCTCTGATTGGAAATTGTGTTCACAAATTGCAACATTTGCTTTAATTAACCTTTGTAAAGTACAGCAAGCTATGTGTAGCCACCTAGAAAGCTGCCTAACTGCAGGTTTTCATGCAGCCTTGCCTCTCCTCTTGAGCTGACCTCATGAAAACTGGAGAATTTGAGTCCCTGTCCGGCAGCTCTAATTCTTAACCTTGTTGAACCGTGCTCAGAATCTGACGAAAGCAATGGACTCCTTTCCCAGAAAAATATGCATAAATGTATACACCCAACATTTTGCATACTTTTTTTATTGCACTGGAAATTAATTTCCTTTAGATGGACTAGTCTGGAACGAAAAAATTCTAATGAACACTCTAAAAGATCAGATTTTTACCTTAAAATGCACTGGGCAGGAAAAAGTCAGAATAACAAGAATGGCATCAATTTTTTAAAAATCACTTTTTGTATCCGCTTAACAGACTCTCTGAAACCCACCACTGGACCTCCATGGATTCCAGGTAAAGAACACCTTCTGTAAGACTTCACAACCTCTTCACATAGCCACATGCCCTGTGGTTACCTGGATCACATGAAGAAGTGAAACAGTCCCTAATAAGGCCAGGGAACAATCCAGCATCAGATCTCTTCTGGAAGCCAAGCCCTTCTGGCTAACACTAGACAAGCAACATGGGACCCATTCGCATGATGGAAGTATAGAGGTGTTATTCCACTTTAACTGCCATGGTTCTGCCCAATGGAATTCTGGGATATGTAGTATAGGGAGGAGCATTTAGAATTCTCAGCCACAGTGCTCTGATGCCTCACCAAGCTACAGACTTCAGGATTCCACGGGATGGAACCGTGGCATTTAAAGTGGGATAATAGCACCATAGTCATGTAGTGTGAATGAGCCCCACGTGAGAGAAAGAGAAAGAGGGAGAATTACAGTCAGCCCTCCACATTTGCAGGTTTCACTTTTGTGGATTTCATTATTCACAGATTATTTGCTGTCGCCTCTGCTGTCTCCCTATGCCATTTTTAATAGGGACTGCAAGCATCGTGACACTGAGAAACTGCGAACGAGGCTTCTAAGTCCATATTAAAAATGGTGCAAGGTAGCAGCGGAGGTGGCAATAAGCCCCACCAGCCACGCACTTCTTCCCTGTGAAGGAATTCTGATGCCTCAAAAGAATCCATGATGGGTTGAATATGGTGGTCATACTTTTTTGTGTGTTAAATATGGTCTGGGAGGGCCTAGAGTTCTTCAAGGTTTTTCCAGATTCACAGGGCTCCTGTGCCCCTAATCCTAACAAACGTGGAGGGGTGACTGTATCTTTTTTTTTTCCAGGCTAGTGAATCCTGATTTTTTTTAACTCTTTCAATTTTCTCTTCCTGTCCAAAGCAAGAGAAGAACGTTGCTACAGTAGCATCAAGACTGGAATTGTTAATAAGCTCAGGTTGGGCCCGTTTGGGTGAATGCTGAGGCTTTGGATCCCCTGAATCTCAAGTCAGATCTAGTCTGCCCCTGCCTACAGGATGTCCCATTTTGGAGCCTTCCACACACCCAAGAGAACCATCACTGCAGTATCCTAACACCTTCCAGCTATCGCCATTCAGGTGGGGATAGGTTTGTACTCAAAACTATTGCAAATCAATTTGTGTTTGTAGTGCACCTACGGCTTGGAAGTATATATATAAAAAACATAAGACCCCTTCAATTCATGTAACATTACTCACATAGTTAACTGTGGTGAAACAACACTTTCTAAATCGGTAATCTTAATTAATCCTGTTGGTTCAGTGAGAGGCCCCAGTCAAAACAAAAGGCCCACAGACAGAATTATAGAATTACAGCTCTTTATACCTTTTCTCCATTCCACTGCTCCCAGGGGACAAGATAAAATAAGTGTGAGTGGCAGATCCTTCTATAAGATTGGGAAAGAAATAACGATGATTAACTAGACTGGTGTTGACAGATTGTAGGAGCAATTGCTGAACACGCTGAATTTCAAAAAGGAAGACCTGAGGATACTGTCTGTAAAGAGCAAAACACCCAGATAGCATCTATTCCAGTCTATGAGTTGCTCTTTGGGGATGTTTGCCTCTGATGTCATTTCTCCACCTAAAGTGCTTAGCAGTAGTCACAAGAGAATGAGTCCTGACTCTTGGGGAATGGGTAGTATTTTTCCTCTCTCCAGTCATTTCCCATCAGGGTTGGTGAGAGCTTTTGGTAGCACAAGTCAAAGGCAGCACTGATGCACTGGCTTACAACAGTAGTTTAGCAGCATTGTTCCAGAAAGTGTCGGGTCTGTTCTAAAGTACATCCTGAATTTACAAGGTGAAACCAAATGTGCTCTGTAAATGGAGTATGTGTTCTAAAACAAAACACACCTCAGAATTCTTTGAGTTACACAGTGGTTCCCTAACAGATGCATAAGAGTACCTCAAAACCAGCGATGTATTTTAAGTTGTTTACTCCAAGTCTCAAGTCAAGTCTCAAGTCTCTACCTTCAAGTCTCAAGTCAAGTCTCACATCCTTGAAGATACTTTCAAGTCAAGTCTCAAGTCTGGAAGCCAACTTTCTACCCCAACCAAAATTCCAGAATTATTAGCTAGGGTGAAATAAAGTCAGTTTTAACAATTTAAGCAGACTCGGCTCTCCACATTTGCAATTTTGCCATCTGCAGATTTGGCAGTGGGGAATAGGATCCTATCTTACTCCCTACTACTGAAGATTTAAAAGATTTAGAAGAAAGGATCCTTCTTCCTCAAACCCGTTGCCTAACACATTTGCTGTTCCCTTCTGAGAAATGCACCCTGCACTCTGTGGGTGAGTCTTGTCTTTTGCTCTTAGGAAATGTTTTAGAAGGCTCCTCTAATATGCAGCAAGGACAGGCTGCTGAGCAAACCTCAAGCCTGCCTCAAGCCCATTGCCTAACCTGTTTGCTGTTCCCCTCTGAGAAATGCACCCACACTTTGGGCTTGAGAGAGATTGTCATGTGACTAGTAGGCAAAAAGAGATGGAGGCATTGTTTAAAGTTGTAACATTTCTGGATGAATGTGTTATGTTACTGAACCGAGGGCATCAAGTCAGTCATTAAAAATATACAAGTCTTGAGTTGAGTCGACTCAGTGCACCATTTATGGCTGAGTCGAGTCCGAGTCGAGTCACTGAAGCGACTTAAGTCCAACTTGAGTCCAAGTCCATTGACTCGAGTCTGCATCACTACTCAAAACACAAGTCATTGAGGAACAGGTTATCTGAAAGCAGAAAGTTAGGAATCTGCTGGTGTTGGTATGTTTATGGAATTTTTTCCAATTCAAAAGAATATCTCTTTATTTTATAGCCATCTTTTATATCATTTATAATAATTATTTTTAAAAAGGCAATATATACCATCCTTCAGTCATGTTTCCTTCACAGTTTACATAAAGGTGTGTAAACAAATATTTAAATACATATAAATATAAATAAAACATGTAAACAAAGCTAAAATACAAATATTTTCCTGGATGGAGTAAGAATAAAGCCAAGTGGTAGGGAGAGGAGATGGGAACATAGATTTTTGGGAGAAGTTTTTTTCTCTCTCTCTGATAATAAAACCCAGAGTCATCCAAGTTGAATCATGCCTCTGAATCAGGATTTGTCATTTTGAAATCCACTACAAATCTACAAGATATGTTCTGCTCCACTGACATGAATTACACAGGCTGTGGGTCAAGAGTGGGTTTCCACTCCTGTTTAGCACATGCATTTAATCTAATCAGAGTCCATGAACTTTTTTGAGTCTTTGTTTGTACTTCAGTTTCATCACTACATTTCATACCAGATCCTTGGCCTCTTTTGCACGACAGAATTATACCAGTATGATTCCACTTTAACTGCCTTGGTTCATTCTGTAGAATCCAGGTATTTGCAGTTCAGGGAAGGGTCACTTAAAATTCTCAGCCAGGGAGCAGCAGGGTCTCTGACTAAACTGCAAGCCATAAGATTTCATAGGTTGCAACCATGGGAATTAAAGCAAAATCATAGTACCATAATTCTGTAGTGACACCCCTTGGGGTATCTTAAGAGTGCAATCATGTCAGCCCTCAATCATCACTCTCTAGACAAGAACCAAGGGCTTTATCACATGAAGCAGGTAAATCCATAATGGATTGATCTCTTAATGACCTCCTTTGCAAAAGTAACACTTTCCAAACTATCTCTGACCAGAAGAACAACAGCAGAAGAAGGACATCATATGATAAGTCCCAGCCAGACATTGTTATCCTGGTGTAAGTGCAATTTACCTGCCACATGTGATAAAGCTCCAAGAGAGGTAAAGCGGAATCACAGTGCTGTAATCGTGTAGTGGAAAGAGGCCGAGGACCTGGATCGCATCAAGTGATGAAACTGAAGTATCAGGTGAGGTTCAAAAGATGTTGACTGGACTTCTCACCTTCACCAAGCTGAATTTACCCAGCTCCTTCAACCTTTCTTCATATGCTTTGTTCTCCATACCTCTTGTCATCCTTGTTGCCCTTTTCTGAACTTGCTCCACCTTGTCTTTATCCTTCTTAAAAAGAGGTACCCAGACATGAATACAGTACTCCAGGTGAGTCCTGACTAGTACAAAATGTACTGGAACCATTTCACTGAGGGCAAATGTCGTCACACATACTCTGCTCCAGCCATGCATATACTGTATGCTAGTGGACTTTTCCAGTCATGTATGGACATGAAAGGGCTACATGTCCCATCCTCACTGTGCCCTTAAAGTCAACAAAGACTGTCTGCTATGCATAGACTAAGCAGACAGTCGGGGCAGATAGAGAGAGGCATGTCTAAAGATAGCCTTGTCATAGTTATTCAACTCCTTTCCCACTGTGCCCACTCTTTGGTTGTTATTTAAGAGTTTTACTCAGCTGTTTTTAATCCTTTAAACCCTAACTAATCTTAATTTTAACAAACAACAAAGCTAAGCGTGTCAGCATTTGCTCGCATTCATCCCTTGATACCCTTTGTCTTGCCTCTCCCTCTTTCTCTCCTCACTACCAAACTTGAGGTTGTAACATCCCTGGGGCAGTGACCTGTCTTTTCTGCTTATGTGGCAAAGTGTTGTGTACATTGCATGGTCTTTTTTATCTTTAAATAATAAATAAACAACAACAACAACAACAAACATTCTGACAGCAAGGTACTAACTGCAACAGAGTTATTTTTACCTGCAATTGTTTGCAAGTAAATTAAAATCAAAGGGGCTTGGGGGAGTCCTGGGTATAAATAACTAATTTGCCACCTACTTTTCATGCTCCCAGAAGCCTCATCAGTCTTCAGAAGTTATCTGTAGCTGTTTTCCTTAAGTTTAGATTGCTTTGAGGATCTGGCTTTTGTAGTAATAGAGATCTGGCATACGTGGAACTGAGCTTTGCAGAGAGGTCGGTGCAATTGAGGTGAAAGATCAACATTTGAAAATGTTGTTAGACTTGCCTGGTGCTATATCAGCATCTGAGTCAAAACCTGTAGATACCAGCCATGCCTCCCACTCAAATGTGATGAGCTTAGAGACTTTTGTCAGTTTTCCAGTCTGGCAAGGCTAACTGCAACATCTCAGATCCTGTTGGCCAAAATGCAATTACAAGATACCAAGACAACTTGGAGGAGTTTGTTGTTAGCTCAGCAGACCATTGAGACTCCAAGGCAGACAAATCTGAGGTGTGATAAGAGGAAGTCACAACAGATACGGCCAGGAATATCCAGACTTAGAAGCATTTCAGACAGCCAGGCTATCATATATAGAAGAATTCAGGGAGATAGATAACTTCCATGGTACAGCATAGCCTTCTCCTCCCTGGTTTCCTCTAAATGTCCTAGACTACATCTCCTAGCACCAACACCTCCTGGTACAATGACCATTATTCAGAGTGATAGGAGTTGGAGTCAAACATATCTGGAGGACAGGTGGGGGAGAGTTATGGTGAGAAAGGCAGGTTTGGGGAGATGGAAACAGGCAAACATTGTGAAAAATAAGAGGGACTTAGCTACTTTTGAGGAGACTGTAAAGAATACTGAAAGTTACAGTGGATTGTCTTCCTGAAGGCTTACCTAATTTTAAATGAAACAACAGCAGCAATACGTTCTATTTTGCCTCAATATTCTCAAAACTCTGCATTGAAACAACTATTTTAGAATGGTGGCAGAAAGAGCAACCAGGACAAGGTAAGTCTTCATAATGGAAAGGATGGTTTGTGTGATGACACAGAGAAGATAACAAAAAGGAAAGAGATTAAAAATGTTACTTTTTGACACCTTCCCAATTTCTTTTTTATTCATTCATTCATTCATTGATCCATTCATTCAAAATGTAGATCTATCACTTCTAAACCGCTGGAGCCTACCAAGGTGATGTACAATGGATAAAAACACTTTAAAAACATTAAATAAGTAAGTAAACAAATAAGAAAATAAGTAACAAGCACAAATACAATTGGCTCTCCACTTTTGCAGAAGTTAAGGGTGTGTAACCTCTGCAAAAAGTGAGAAAAATGCAAATATTGTAACCCCCCCCCCCAAAAAAACCCATATTTAACACATCCGCAAAAAGTACTTGTACTGGCAGGATGGCTGAGCTGGGCCTGGCTGTGGGTGCATTCGCTTGCTTGCTCACTCATGCGGGTGTGTGTGTGTAGGAGGGAGAGGATGAGATGGCAGCAGTAGGATGAGGGAGAACGGAGATACCCATCCCACCTCCTCCACGCTCCCATCTGCGCAAGTGAGTGCGCATATGTGCATTCCTTCCTTCTGTCCCATCCCCTTCCCCCCACACCTGTGCCAGTGAGCATATGCATGTGCACACCCTCCTCCCACCCTATCCCTTTCCCTTCAACGTCCATATGAATGAGCAAGTGAGTGAACACATGTGTGCCCTCCTCCTGTCCCACCCCTTTCCCCCTCCCACCTGTGCCAGTGACCAAGTTAGCAGACTTGTGCACACCCTCTTCCCATTTCATAGAGTCTTCTTAGGCAACTGAATACTCAGGTGTGGTTTTGTCAGTTCCTTCCTCTGTGCTGCCTTGAAAATTCCATGAATGAGGCAGAGACAAAAGGGGAAAGTGGAAGGAGAGAGAAACTGGGACTTTTGAAAAGCGGCTGAAAAAGTAGTGCAACAGAGGATTAGTTGGGACTGTCCCTGCCAAGTCAGGATAGTTGGAGGTTGTGCTTGGTCAACTAAGGCTATTTCCGCACTACACTGTTATAGTGCTATTATTCTACTTTCAACGTCCAGTGGAATTCTGGGGTTTGTAGTTTACTGAGGCCAAAGAGCTCTCTGGCTGAGAATTCTAAATGCCCTTCCCTAAACTGTAAACCCAAGGATTTCATGGGAGTGTGAAAGTGGAATAATAGCACTATAACACTGTAGTGCGGAAATTACTGTTACCACTGTGAACTGGCCTGGCCATTGGTAACCTTTAGATATCATTTTGATATCATAATTCGGCCCTGCTCTGCCACCAGCCAAGTGTTAGTGAGGCCACTGAACAAGCGCAAAGCTAGGCATGGCTATTATCTGCTGAGTCACATTTTGTTTACACCACGGCAAGCCAGACACTGCCAGATCTGTTTTAGAGGACCTCCTAAAACACCTTCATTATTAAAACAAAGAGACCTCTGCCCCTAAAGGGCACCCTGGCGAGCTAAGTGCTTAACTGCCGAGCTAGCCGCATCTACATACTGGCCATACTATTGTCAATTCGGTCCATAACTCAATCATGTAAATTCTGACCTTTCAGAGACATTGTCTCCAGCCCAAAACTCATTGTTTTCGCCCAAGACCAGACTAGCCTATGGCCATTCCTTCCCCTATAAAAATCCCCAGTTCCGAGAGCTCTTCGGACTTGCGTTTGGACTGCTCCCCTGCCTTGCTGCCTCTTCGTTCTGCGAGCTCCCCTCGGCCGCCGCGCCAAACCCTCCTGTTCTCCATTGGATCCTTCAGGACTGCGAGATTGGTGACGTATCACCCGTTCCCCCAAAGCTTTATTTCCTATTCCTAGTTAGCAGTGTGTTTGTGCTTTTCTTAATAATTGTTTAATAAATATTATTGCTAGTTTGAACTATTTTGTCTGCTCACTGACTTAACACTGTATACATTGGGTAAAAAATCCCTGCTAAGTGACCCTGCCTCTCGTTAGCCAAGAGAGTGCTCGAGTTAATTTTCCCCACCTTGTTTGTGTTATTGTTTGGTTATTTGGGTGTCCCTCACGGGACCTCCAAGTCACAGAGTAACAGAGTAGTGGAGCAACGCAGGCACCCCCGGTACCCCTAATTTGAGAAGGAGTCGCGAACCTCCTCAAATCAGGCGGTACTGACTTAGGGAACGGTCAGTGAGTTGTTTTAGAGCACCGGTAGGTAGGCTAGTGTGTGTGTATGTGTAGTAATTCTATCGGGTGGATATCTGTACCCCTCTCTTGTCTTGTCCTGGGAACCACCTCCCCATCTTGGGTCTATCGTGGGCTGGGATTGTACATGTTTTAGGCCTAGCATGTCAGGAACAGTCTACACAAACGCAACATCTTAGCGGAAAGGCACACAGTATGGAAGGAGCAGCCCCACTTCTTTCGTTGTCCCCTTGTGAGTTTCCCTTGCTTTTTGGTTTGGTTTGTGTTGGAGAAAGTGCGGGTGGTGAGTCCCAGCTTCTCAGCTTTGCGGGTGCGTTCCAATTTGCCGGCTAGTTAGGAGCAGGTGGTGAGTCCCGACCTAGCTGTGGGGTTTAGCAGTTTAGCCTGAGGTAGAGGAGGCGCCCCTCACCCAGAAAACCAGATAGAAACAGTTCAGTTTTGGGTTCCTTGTCCCGTTTTCCCCGCTGTTTGGCCGGGCAGCGTAGTAAGTTCCTTTGGGTTCGTTATCCCCCCTTCAGTGAAAGGGTCCCCTGGGCCATGTGTGGCCTCCCCGTCCCTGAACTGTTGGCCTTGTCCTTTTGTCGTCAGAGCTGCCGACGTGGAAAACCAGGCCTGAGCGTACAGAAGTGACCTTTGTTTTGGGCAGGCTGGAGATTGGTTCCTTCCCCTCTTCCCTAGAGAAGTTCCAGAGAGTTCGTTTTCCTTAGCTCCCCCAGGGGTCTAGGTGATCCTACCAGTCACTCCAGGTCCTGGTCCCGTATTTGTGTTGGAGAATTGTTGTGTTCGTGTCGGAGGTCTTTGTGTTTTTGTGGTAGAGATGGCTAAGGAGAGCCCCGTTGTAGTTAAGGACCTCATGTGCAAGGAGGAGGTCCGTGGGAAACTGGAGAGATGGGTTTTGGGCAAAGGAAGTGGGGAAGGTTTTGGGTAAAGGCAAGCGTAGGGACCGAGGGGGGAAAGCTTCTGCCACCCTGTTAGTGGACTCTGGTGCAGCCTTGAATGTGCCGCACCCTAAATTGGTCAAGCACGGTGAACCCACACCCGAACATGTCCAGCTTTCTGGATATGGTGTGTGGGGGGGTCACCTTACCTGATCTTGGAAGGACATCCCAATGTCAATAGAGACGTTTCGTTTTCAGCTTTGGGCTTGCGAGAACCATGGCGAAGACGGTGGCCTTTTGGGCATCGGCTTCCTGTGAGGAAACAAGCTCACTGCTGACTACGCAAATGGATTTCAGTGGAAGTTAGATCAGGGACCAGAGGAAATTTCGGCCGTGCACTGTTGTGCCGCCATTAAGGCTCACGCCCCTGTAAAATGTGTGACTAGCGACCCTTGGGTTAAGGCTTTCCCGGAGGTCTGGATTAAAAACAAAATCGAGTGCGGGACTGTAAAGGAAGTTTGTGTCCTAATAGAGGGCCGAGATCCCCCACCTCAAAAGCAGTATAAATACCCGACCGAGGCCGCAGAAGGCATTGGGAAAACCATGGAGGGGCTTCTCCAATGGGACGTAATCACCCCAATGCAGTTGATTTGTAATGCACCTTTGTGGCCTGTCTTAAAATGAGATGGCAAAATGTGGAGGATGACTGTAGATTTCAGGGCTTTGAACTCTGTGACTCCTCCCATGGTGCCAGTTGTGGCAAAATATAACAAAATCCTGTCTGCCATTGCAGCAGGAGCTAAATATTACAGCGTCATTGATTTGGCCAACGCTTTTCATTCGATCCCTCTTCACGAGGCATGTTGGTATAAATTTGCATTCACATTTCGGGGCCAACAGTATGTGTTTAAGCGCATGCCCCACGGCTTCCATTCCAGCCCAAGTATTTGCCACGCACATGTGATTAAGATGTGGAACAAGCTGCAACCAGCTTCACGGTCCCACGTCTTATCCTACATGGATGACATTTTAGTCCATTCAGCCTCTGAGGAAGGGACACAGGAGATTACTCAGGAGGTGTTAGGAATCATTCAGGACACTGGCTTTAAGGCTAATAGGGAAAAGGCTCAGCTGGTGTCCACTGAAGTAAAGTATCTAGGACTTTGTCTCGGGACTGACGGTCGCACTCCCGACGTGCAGCAGGTGGAGGTGATCATGAAGTTGCTGGCCCCCACAGACGTGCACTCCCTGCGTTCTCTTCTGGGAACGTTCAACTTTTCTAGGGACTTTATAGAGTCTTTTGCTGCCAAAGCAAAGCCTCTATATGCCCTATTAAAGAAGAACACCGAGTGGAACTGGGGACCTGCTCAGCAGCAGGCGTTTGTACAACTTAAGGAAGATTTAATGAAGGCGCCCACTTTGGCGCACCCCAATATGGCTAAGCTGTTCCTTATCCAGTTAGCCACCTCTGACAGGAGTATAGGAACGGTCCTATCACAACAACAGAACGGCACTCAGCGTGTGATAGCTTATGC
Source organism: Iguana delicatissima (assembly GCA_948472985.1). Classification (NCBI taxonomy): domain Eukaryota; kingdom Metazoa; phylum Chordata; class Lepidosauria; order Squamata; family Iguanidae; genus Iguana; species Iguana delicatissima. Next base: position 47,305 of record CAOKZL010004174.1, read on the forward strand.
CTCCAAAAATCTGGATCCACATGAGACCAAATTTAGTCCTTGTGAAAAGACCTGTCTTGCTCTTATTTGGGCTCTAACACGCTGGGAGTTTATGATCGGAGGCGCCCGCGTGATTGTCCAGACCCCCACACGCCTCTTAAGTATATTCTTTCTGGGCAGATCCAGAATGGCCAGGTGTCTAA
>CAOKZL010004175.1:0-43293 GCA_948472985.1 Iguana delicatissima
CTGCTGTGGGCTCTTGCTTAGCAAGGATTAAAAAATGGCGCCGTCCAGCTCTTTGTGGGGCGGGCCAACTGCCAAACCTGTCCACGCCTACGGCCCGCCCCCCGTTCATCTCAGGGGTGAATCAGCACGAATCTGTGCTTCCACACAAGTGAGCAAGCACGTGATTGCGTGGCTCAGGGGGAAAGAAACACTTTTTTTCCGGTTTTTAAAAGCATGTGCAAGCACAGTTGGAGACGTTTCTGAGCCGATTGAGGTGTGGAACTGAAAAATTAAAGACGACTCAGCGCATTCTAAGGTATGGAAGACCTCCGTCAGATATCGCGCTACAATGCGCTAAAACGTTTTATTACCCCCGTGTGGAAAGGGCCAAAGACAGCTTTGGTCACTTTGATGAATGACTTCACAGGGAACTGGACAGGAGTTCTGCTGGTTCTGCTGGATCTCTCAGCAGTTTTTGATAACATTGACAATAGTATCCTTCTGAGTTGCCTTGCTGGGATGATACTTGGATGTACTGTTCTGTAGTGGCTCCATTCTTTCATGGAATGGTGCTCTCAGAGGGTGGTGCTGGGGGATTCCTGCTTAACTCCTTGGCCATTGGCCTGTAGAATTCTTCAGGGTTCAATCTTGTCCCCAATGCTATTTAATATCTACATGAAACTGATGCGAGAGGACTCTAGAGTTTTGGGATCGGGTGTTACCAGTATGCTGATGATACCTGACTTTATTTCTCCTTTCCACCTAATTCCAAGGAAGCTGTTTCTATGCTAAACCAATGTCTGGCAACCATAATGGACTGGATGAGGGCAAACAAAAGACTGATTCCTGTGGTGCTGTAGAGTGCTTGAGAAATGTGTGCCTTTTCTCCTTTTAAACATTTCTACTTTTATGCTGCTTGGCTCTACCCACTGGGTTGCACAGTCCCCTTGTCTATCCCAGGACCATCTTCCAACGCAGTTTTCAACAGCTTTATTAACAGCTGGTGCAGAGGAGGCAAGAGGCATTTCAAAATTTGTTTTTTTACAGTCTTTCAGATCACACACAGTGAAGAGAAGGCTGTGTATTCCTCAGAGGATTAAATGCATCATTTGCCACTGTAGCTGTTAATCCACCCTGGTATTCCTCACTTGCTCCAGGGGTCACAAGAGTGTGCTTCTGTTGGGACTAGTGAAGAGGAAAGGAAGGGTGTGGCTCAGGCAAATACCTGGGCTGCTTTCACATCAGAAGAATGTATTTCAGCAACAGTAACCCTCTCTGGATCTCCTTGCCTAGGTAATAATCACACTGACAGAACAAACAGTCAAAGGTGCTCCCACAGATAAGAGCTGGTACAATAAATCCCCAGGCTTTCCATGCTTGATTTGAACTTCCAAGACTCATTGCTGGCACAATATACCTCTTAAGCTTGATGCTTACCAGTGGGAAGAAATCCCTCAACAAGCAGGTACAGCCTGTGGTTTCAAGGAAATGAGTGCTGGAGTTGGAAGAAAACCAATGGAATATTAGGCTACAAATTAAGGGAAGATATATTATCATGAATCAATGTGAATCTGCCACTTTAGGCAATAGATTGCAGAGGGACTGCAACATTTTTCTGTTCTTCTACACATGAGAGAAAGAGAAAGAAATGGGAAGTAGGGGGACAGAGAGCTAAAGCAAAGGAGGAGTCATTTTGACATTTCACTTCACATGTGCAAAAACACTCTCCCAAACAAAAACAGGTATTCATTTTAAACTTTGGCAATCCCATCATAAGACAGAATGAGGAAACTGCCTTACGCAGCTGATCCTGTCTGTCATGAAAGGATACCAAATAGTTTGATTTATTACTATTACTGTTTTTACTGCCACTGATGAGAAGAGGTATTTATTGGGTTTTCTTGGGCAAAATATCTTGGGTTGTCTCTGTGCCTTTTACAAAGGAATTCTGCACAGCCTTCACATCTTCCCTTTGTGTGCAACCCTTGAAGGTATACAGTTTTGGTACATGTTCATTCACATTCTCTCTCACACATGTACGTATGGTGTTCAAGCAAGGATCTTTCAACCACAATCAGCTCTGATTTGGTGGACTACCATTTTTTTCCCCTATGTGCCAGGGATCAGTACACTATTTGTGTCATATTATTATCCTATTTCAGACCAGAGGCTGAGGGTTCATGGACCACTCTTCTAAGCAGCAACACTTCTTGCCTATCTTCTTGATCCTTTGCCCATGTAGCTGTGTGCACAACAACCACAAGGAGAACAACTGGGCCTGTATAATATCATTGCAGAAGCCTCCTGGGGCAAAGGGCACACCCTCGATCTTTTCCAGCTGTGCTTCCAATGCTTCTGTGTCACACAATAAAACAAACATGGAAGGCTGAGAAGGGCCAATAGACCTGAGCCAAAAAGAAAAAAAAAGCAAGCCAGTCCCATCCTTGCCTTCTTGCTCTTTTGGAACATAGTTCTGAAAAATCTCCCTTTGGAAAATGATCTGAGATGTTACAAATAGACCTCCTCCCTCTCCAACTGTTCAAGTGTTCAAGAATGTGGCCACATAGTCTTGACTGATAAGCAAAAATCATGTTGCTAAACTGTTTGGGAAGGGGTTGGTCTAAGTCCAGGCTCTTCAGGCACATTTCTGAACACCACTAGGTGCTCTCTCAGTCACCTGCTGAGTAGCCCTGATTGCTGGATCAGGCCAGGGAATTCCACACCCAACTAGTAGTGATACCAGAGCAAGACTTTGGGGCAGAGACTTCCCAAATGCAGCAGGACTGGCATACCATATTTGGAAGGGAGTGGAGTAATGAACATTAGCAGCTAGAGTTTATGGGGAAGTGGAGTCTGGGGTTTAAGACCATGAAGACTAGAGTCTAAAACTGTCTGCCCTGCTGCAATATTTCTAGAGATATACAGGTGCAAAAGGTTGCTTCTGTATGCTTGGAAAAGTTATTTTTGGACTACTGCTCCCAGAATCTTCCACTCATTTTGTTAATCATGGGATACAGTCCATTTATGGTTATCTGCTGAGTACCCTGACTGCTGGACCAGGCCAGGAAAACTGTCGTTGTTGTTGTTGTTGTTATCACCTTTTCCCTGGTCTAGCATTCAAAGTGGCTTGCAAATGTTAAGATAGAGATAGCTAAATATTTGTCTCATACAAGTGTAATTGAACTATCAAGAAAAATGTAATTAAAATGTAATTAAAGGTCCAATAAAATTAAACCAGTTCAAAATATAGGCATCAAAAAGAATGGCTATATTCTTTTTGTGCTCAGTATAGCACATTATGCATCAGGCCTGTTTGTGCATAGGATTTTACATCCAGCGAGCAGTTAGACCCAAGTTTGGAAAAAAGACCCAAGTTTGGAAAAAATTCACTGCAATATATGAATTAAGAAGTTAATTCATTATGTTGATTCAATAAATATTTCCTGGTAGTTTAGTTTGTTACTGGGCCTTTTTTAAAAAGTAATTTTAAATGACACTTTGGATAGAACAATTTGACAAGATAATTAACAAATAAATTTGATAAATTTTCCTAATAGTTCATTATTAACAAATTCCATTTCTTTGGTGACTGGACTTTGACATGTTAGTGCTAGCACTAGCATTTTTTTTTCTATTCCACAAATAGATCTTTGTGCTGAGCGTGCTGAACTTTAGTCAAGACTTGGTAAACAAACACTGCAACAGTCCCCCCCGCCCCAAAGATTGCAGTTGGTTTGAAGGAGAGGTAGCTGATGTCTACAGGAATGGTGGAGCAGAGAGTGGAGTAATAAGAAGCCAAAGGCAAAATGTCATCACAAGCAGAGCCAACTTGCTATGCAGCCTCTTTCCCCAAATAGACCATATATACTTTGTATCCTTCAATTGATTGGGAAGAGGCGGGGTAGGACAGCCCCTGACTTGAAGTTTTAAAAAGGCCTAAACTACCCAGTGAAAGGATGAAAATTAGTCTGTCAGGGATGTGCCTACCAGGGGTGGGGGTGCTGAGGCCTTTTCCACAGACATAATACACCAAAGAATTGCATATACATTCCTTGTTTAAAGATGAGTTGTGAGGTAATTTTTAAAACTGCTGCCTGTCTTATTTTAGTTTTTGCAAGGTTCCTAATAAGCATCTCACACCAATAGTGTCTGGGAGGGGATTGGCCCCTTTTATGCCTGTAGGTTTGCTCACTCTTCTCAAACTCTGTTCCTTCTTTGAGAAGTGCAAGTTCTTAAAGCAGAGCTTTCAAAACTGTGTGTCGTGACACGTTAGTGTGTCGGCTGCAGTGTGTAGGTGTGTCGCACGAATGTAGTGGTTGGAGGGGCTGCCTCTCCCGCTGCTGCTGCTGCCACCGCCTAAGGCTGAGAAGGACCCAGGTGAGGGCGGTGGAGGGCCAGGCTTGGGTGAAGGGGCTTCTCCTTCCACCACGGCCCCCCTGGGCTGAGGAAGACCCCAGTGAGGGCAGAGGTGGTGGCAGCCAGGCTTGGGTGGAGGGACTGCCTCCATGTACTGAATTACTTACAGAATTACTGTGTTGTGAAATGATGCATGACTAAAAAGTGTGTCACCAACATGAAACGTTTGGAAAGCTCTGCCTTAAAGGGACAGGCCTGAGGCCGCAAAACCTAATGCTCTTCCTCCTGTTCTCTGTGGAGATTAGGCACGGGCTACTAATCCAGATGAATGTCCTCAACAGCAAGAGCCATTTTGGGAAAGTTTGCACTCTTTAAGTCAGCATACAATAGCTTTTAAGGGATCTTCTCAAGAAAGATAAACATCAATGAAACATCAGACATTTACTGTTTGCTCTTCTATGCTTTGTGTGGATGTTTGTAAATAAGACAGCAGGAAATAACTTACATCTCCAGTGTTCTCATGTTCTTGAGGAAGCAAGATGCTGTCATCCTGTCCTGGAACTTCTCTCTACTTGGAGAAGCAGGAAGCCTAAGTGTCAAACATATTGTTATAAGATAACAATTGTTAGTGTTGGAAAATCCTATAATCTTATTCTAAATAACCTTTCAACTTCTCAGACTCAGTGATTGTAACTCCAAGGTCAACTAAGCTGGCCAAACCAGCAGAACTTCTGAAGAGATTGTTTTCCTGGTCCTGTCAGTTATTTGCTTTGTTATGGAAATTGCAAACATATGGAAACTAAGCAATGGCTAGAGATGGGAAGAGAGAGCCATTGTATCCATGCAGATATATAGAAATATTTCTATCATTCCCTACATCATGGATTACCAGGTGGCATGCAGTAAAAACATTTTAAACTGTTTAAAATGGTTTAAAACAATAAAAAAAATAACACAAATGGATTAAAATCATATTTTAAAACTTTGGCCAGCTAAATAAAGCAATAAAATTTAAGACGAGTTGGCAAATTAAAACAGTTTAAGATCATTTGAGATCATGCCCATGTTCAGATTTGGGTGAAATCAATCCAGCCTAAAAAAGGTAATAAAAAAGTGTGCTTTTATTTAGCACAGGAGTGGCTCCAGCACTGGTGCTAATCATTCTTCTAAGGGGAGGGTATTATACTACTGGGGTGCCACAGCAGACAAGCCACTCTCCCACATGTTTTGTTACCTTCTCTGGTGGGATATATAAAAAGCTGGGGGAGGGAATCTTCCAGCAGACCTCAGTCTTTGAGGTGTACACAGCATTTGCCATAGGGTCACCATAAGTTGGAAAGTGAAGGCACACAACAATGAACACAGAGAGAGATGCTTTCAGAGAAAAAAGCATGTCTTTCTTTTCCCTGAACCACTTTCCTTAACTGGAGATGATATAATCAAGCTTTGTATGTAAAGAACAAAGGGTAGGATGAAGCAGACCTGGGAAAATTTACTTTTTGGATGACTTCCAGGATAGCCATCTTTACCTGTTCCTCCAACCAACCAAACCAACAAGTATGCCTTCTTACCCCCTATAGTTGAATCACAAGGCCCTTTCCACACCTTACCTTTTTCCAGTGCTGGGGTGCAGAAATCGCACGAACAGCCTCTGGTGAGAGGCTCTCGCATCCCTGCTGCTTCAGCTCCGCCTCTTCCTTCCACAGTGCAGCCTGGGAGTTTCCCAAGCTGCGCTGGGGCAGGAAGCGCAACCGGTGTGGCTCCGGAGGTTCTGCACGCCAGGTAAGTGCATGCGGGGCCCAGGAGCAATGTGCTTCCAGCCGAAAATGAAAAGGTATGTGATTGGTGCCTGCCAGCCCCTGGAGCATCACATGATTGTGAGCGCATCGTGCAGATTGCTCCTCACAATCGCACGACGCTGCAGGCGCCCTTTCACATGGCAAATGCCATGCAGAAAGGGCCATAATATGCCATAAATAAGTAATAAATATCCCCTGCTATAATTCTTTTAATCACTTTTCTGTCAGCCTCAGTGCTCCTCATTTGTAATGTAGTTGCCTTTCCTCTGATTTTTGTGCTTCTCTGCTGGTCAGTTATAAAGCTGTTCAGATGCAGATTTGTTCTTGTGTCCAGCTCTGAGTTGTTTTTATGTGGTTCTAATTGACTCCAACTTGCAACAACCCTAACATGGGGTTTTGTTGGCAAGTTTTAGTTTACTTTTCCACAGGCTCTTAACGCTAAGGGGATTTAGATTTAGAAGAGACCTGGGTCTGGAATGGCATGAGAAGGAAGAATTTCCCTTTGGAAAAAATTGCTTGTGGCAAAGGAAAACAAAAACAATTACATCAAGAATGCCATGTTATGTGGCAAGAACTGAGCCAGAGAGAGACACAAGGGGAGGGAGGGATGTTTTATTAATGTGTGGAGAGACACTCAGGTATATGGGCTCTCTTCAAATGAATAGGTTAGTTCAAAGAGGCAAAGAGAGCCCTTGAGTTGAAGTGGGCAATCATCACATGCTGTGCCACAGAGACATGAGGGAGCATCTCACACAGATTACAGCGGAAATCATTGGTTGTACTTCCTGAGTTTGCAAATCAGACCCTAGCACTGATTTTTCATTTTATTTTATTTTGACAGACGAACTCATGAAATCTGATGGATACAACATTTGCTGCGATACTCATTTTCAACCCCTTTGAGGGCTGTTATCATACCATGTAGTCATGGACTTCATACACAATATGACTCTCAGCCAGAGCTTGGAAAAGTTACTTTTGGGACTTCCAGAATACTTCAACCACTAACCACGATGGCCTGAAAGATTATGGGAATAGTAGTCTGAAAATCAAACTGTCCAAAGCTCTGCCATTTCCAAAAACAGTCTCCAAGGTTCCAATATTCTATCTCTACAGCTGAAAACAGAAGTCCTGAGAGACCCATCTTCTCACAAGCATGACAGTCCACACCCTAATAAGAGTTATAGAATCCATTACGGAAGTCACAAAAAAGATTTTCTGAAGTGAAGCTGCAGTTTTAAAACCATTTTAAGCTTCCAAACATGATGAAAAAGCTGGCGAGATTCAGGCTAAAAATGAAATCATTTTCTTTATATACAAATTTAAATCATTCATCAGCAGCAAAGCATTTGACCAACTGCCTGAGAGGAAATAGCATGCTTTAATTATCCCCAAGTGGACTATACCGTGTATGAAGCAAGAGCCTGATTGTGTAAATAATATGTCAATACTGCTGCTAAAGATAATGAAAACAACAGTTTCTGTAGCACTCCTTATAAGTCTGCAGATGCAGTTTTCTCAACAACCTTGTGTGATAGGCCACTGATTCCCGATTTTACAACTGTGGCACACATTTTACAACTGTGTTAAGGTCTACACAGAAATAGTGACAGAGGTGCCTTGAGTAACCCAGGACCACATTAAACTTGAAAATAAATGTGTTTTAACTCTTAATTCTTACCAACCCTAGATGATTCTTAATCAAAATCCCTCCTCTAAATTTGTTTATTTGCTGTTTTGGCGGGCAGGACCCCAGTGTAATAATGCCTGCTTTACACAGGGATAGACTTATGTAAGCGAGATGGCTGCTCACAGTGGAAGCCAAGCTGAGTGTGTCTGTTGAAGTGACGACGACATCATCATCGACATCATCATCATCATCGACATCATCATCATCAGGCTCTTGTGCCTTTAATAGTTGTGTGGAAGAGAGACTTTCAACAGGTGTGGCTTGTCTTCCACACAGAAATTAAAGGTATAGGAGCCCTATCTTCTATTTCATGTGACAACCCTAGCACTGAACTCGATTGAAAGGAAACAGCTAAATGTCCTTAACCTTTCTTTCCAGGTTCTACAAGTTGTTTGAGCAAATGAGCAGACTACATGAGTGGACACACTTCAGCTATGTTCAAAGTATGCTTCTTTTTTCATTTCTAGTTTGATGCCATTTATTCTAGATAAAAATCAGTGAGACATGGCTTTCCTTTGAGATTGTATTGTCAAGTGTTATGCTCAAAAGAAAAAAAACAACACAATGAATTATATACACCATGGCTAAGGAGTGACTGGTCCTCCAGATGTCACTGGATTGCAATTCCCATCTTCTGTCATGGCTGCTTATGCTGGTTAAGGCTGATGGGATTTGTAGTCCATACATTCACCACTTCCACTGTTCACAGCAATAAATCCTCCCCCTTTTTCTTCTTTCAGATTGGGTTCTGATGCAGGACTTAGAAAAATTACTTTTTAGAACTCTGCCTCCCAAAATCTCCTGCCTAAAATGTCGAAGAGCCATGCTGGCTAGGGGATTCTGGGAACTATAGTATAAAAAAGTAACTTTCAAGACCTCTGAGTCACAGAAGACCAGTAATGGATGCAGAACTTCCAAACTAAAGACACAAGAATCAGTCTGTCTTAGGGATATAATGTTTTACTAATTTTCTCCTTGTAGCAAGTAATGAATAGTTGTAGTAATTTTCTTCTTATTACAAGAAAGCCTTCAAAAACTTTACACTTTTCAAGGCTATGTGCAGTTTGAGACAACCTGCGCAAAATTCACATGTAGTTGTTTTGCATGAAACAGCAGTTTCTGCACGGGAAATAAGACTTTAAAATTCACAAACACTATTTTCTGCACAATAAAGTGCTGTTTTTCATGCAAAACAATCATGTGTGAATTTTCCATAGAATGAGTCCTGAACTGCAACGATTCTCATCACTCCAGGATTCTTTTTGTTAGGGTTTCTTGACACTGAAGAAACAATTTTTTCAACCATTTTCGGAGTACTGAATATTCTTCTCTTCCCCAGTCTGGCTCTGGTTCTGGCTCTTTTTGCTTCTTGCTCTTTCTCTCCTTTAACAGAACTTTCAAAGGACACAAGCTTCTTGGCCTTGATTAAAAGAGCACTCATGTCTGCGACAGTTAGGGGTGCAAAGAAATCAGGCACTGACTGCATTTGTGTGCACAGTACTGAATGCTAGTAAACCTTGCTTCAGAATAAAATGTAGTCAAATCTTTGATCATGCTTCCTATGGGAGTACAGTGACTGCCTGTCCAATGCATTCTTCCTTCCTCCTACCTACTTGTTTTGTGGTGCTGGACAAGCCTCAAATCCCCATCTTCCTCCCACCCCCTTTCCTGAATGGAGGTTTTTTTTTTTGTTTCCTTGGGAGAAATATTGGCGAGGGGGGTTGAGGAGCAGACCAGGGGCGTGGATGTGAATGTAAAGAGGCAAGCTGTGCCTACCTTGATTCGGATATATGTCATTTCAGCTGGAATGTGTGTACACGCACACACACACAATACTTTTGCCCAGCTTTTCTTTTTTTTAGCCCTGAAATGGTTTCTTTGCAGTCTCCCTTTTGTTTTGTTTTTTTGTTGTTGTTTTTTGGACTGTGGGTGCCTGTGTTAATTTTTTTTCTTTTTTTATAAACATTACAAAACATACAAAATGTTCCAATTACACAACACAATTACAAAATATCTCTATCAAATACAAGTAACCCTATGACCCCATAACAAACCTCACCCATGCAACATTTATACCGCTAAATCAATATGCTAAATTCATTCCTCGCTTTCTATCAAATCCCACCACCCAAAATTTCCCCCACTGAACATATATTATCTGGTTTTCTTTCTTCCCTTCCCTCCCCACTTCTGAAACTCAGAGTGTTCTGCTCCTTATCTATATTTTCCCTTTCCTTAAACTAAATTTATTTCATAAATTTTTATACCTTTATTTCATTCTAAGACCATATCACTTATTCCAAAGTATTTAAATTTTTTTAAATAATTAGCATTTCTAAGACATATTTTCTTTCATTACCTTTTTCAATATATAATACACTTATATAGTTCCTTTTTTTAATTTCATAATATTCCCTTTTTCTCCCCAACACGTTTCCCCACAGCGGGAGTACCTTTTTCCATTCTTCAAGTACATTCTTTTTCTTTTTCTTTTAAAACTCAATCACAATGTTCGTTTCAGCCATATCATACATTTAAACAACCATTTTAATTTGGTATAATTTTTTGTTTCCATACTTGGGCATAAAAAATTCTTCAGCTGTTATCATGTATAATATAACTTTTTTTTATTTCTTTATGCCTAAATCATCAATCATATTAAGTAAAAAATTTGGGGTATCAAATCAAACCTTATTTTTAATGTTTCTTGTTTTTTCTATGGACCATTTCCCAAATTTTTTTTGCTTTTTTACATTTCCACCATATATAAAAAAATTCCCACATTCCTCACACTTCCAACTGTATTCTTCCTTTTTCTGCATTTTAGCTGTTTGCACTGGTGTTATGTACCATTTATATAACATTTTATAAAAATTTTTCCCCTTAAGTAATGGGTTTTTTAATTTCCATGTTGTCTTCCAGGCTTTTTCCCATTGATCCATTGTTATTATACTTCTTATTTTGTCCCTTTTTACCATTTTTTTTGACTATTTTTTTCTTTTTCTTGAAAGCAAAATTTTATATATCTGACCTACCCTATGCTTTGTTCCTGGTTCTAATATTTTATAAATTCTTTTTTTTTTATTTCAAATCCTTCTTCCTCTTTATCTTTCTTGTATCTCCCCCACAGCTATCTAATTAAAAGCCAATGTTATCCCAACCTTCCATCTGTAATTCATTTTTAGTTTTAAAATTTTTTCCTCCCCTTTATTTTTCTAAATCTCTATATGTTATCCATGCTGCTGTTCTTGGTTTTTCCTTATTATAAAATGTTTCATAAACTGAGTAAGCGGTACTTTAAGTATAATTGCTTTTAAATTTCATCCATGTTGTTATAGGGTTTCTAAATAGGGTTTTTTAAAATTTTTACCAATTAACACTTTTCCATCCATATATACACATCCACCCAAAATAAATTCTTCTCCCTCTAAGCATAACAGCCTCTTATTTCTTAATGTTATCCATTCTACTATCTACTCCAAACAATTCGCGTAATGATATATTTTTAATTTGGCAGGCCCATTCCTCCTCTTTCTTTTGTATCTTCTAAAACTTTTGTTTTTTTTATGTTTTTTTCCTTTCCATACAAATTTCATTATATCTCTGTTCCAATCTTTAAATGAGTTTTTGTTCTTTATTATTGGCAAATTTTGAAATAAAAAAATTATTTTGGGCAATATATTCATTTTGATTCTAAATCCTCCCTAATAACGATAAATCAAATTTTTTCCCCTTTTTTTAAGATCTACCCTTAATTCTTTCCCAAAACTTTGTTATAATTTTTTTTGAAAAATTAATTTTTTTTTGTAATTTTAATGCCCAAATACTTAATTTTTTTTTTTACTGTTGTAAATCCCGTTAATCTAATCAGATCTTTTTCTTCTTTTTCTTTCCTTATGTTTTTCGTAATAATTTTTGTTTTTGCCTTATTTATTTTTACCCGATCATACTATAATTTCTATAATTTCCTATTTCCTGAGAGTTTTTCCCCTTTTTTTTGGAATCACTGTAATATTGTTTTCCCCATGAAGGTGGCCATGTCTCCTTATTTATAATTCATTATCTTATAAAGTGAATCTATTAATTGCTCACTAAATACCTTGTAATATAACAATAAAAAACCATCTGGTCCAGGTGTTTTTCCTGTTTTTTGTTTCCTAATTGCTTGTATAATTTTTTCTTTAGTTATTTTTTATTTAATTCTTCTCTTTGAGTTTCTGTAATTATTAAATTCCCTTCCTCCTTTAGATATTGCTCTATCTTCTCTTTTTTCCTTTTGTTAAAATCTTTTAATAATTAGCATAATATTTTTAAAATGCCATTTTTATATTGACTTGTTCTATAAAGTTCTTATTTTCTTTTATTTGTGTTATTATTCTTTTCTTTTTTTCTCCTTCCTCATTCTGTATGCTAACCATTTGTTTGTTTTTTTTGCACAAAAAAATTTTTTTGTTTTGCCAATTCTAATTTTTTCTATTTCCTGGTTGTCTTGTAATAACATTTTTTTTCTATCACTTTAATTTTCTCTACAATCTTGTTATTTTGTGGGGAAATTTTAATTTTTTTCTAACTGTTTTATTTCTTTAATTATTTTTTGTTTTTTCAGCCTTTTCTCTTTTTTCATTTTTGTTCTTGCTGTATAAAAAACCCCCTTCTAACCGCCTTTCCAGCTTCCCATGCCATCCCTATGTGTACCTCTTTATTTAAATTTTCCAAAAAATCCACTTAAAGTCTCTTTATCTTTATCTACTATTGTTTCCTTTTTTAACAAATTCTCATTTAGCCCCCAAATAAATTCTTTCTTCCTGTCTTCCAAAGTTACGATCATGGGGCTATATCTGTTATTTCTTGGCAATATTTCCATCTTTTTTACATATTTACTTATTGTTTTAGTTAATCATATCTATCCTGACAATATTGTAAACTTCTGAGAATTGTTATTCCTTTTGTAACCCCTATAGACTTCGCCATGTATCCACTAACTTAGACATCTGTCATATCCATTACGATTTTTGGTAATTTCCCTTTATTTTTTGTTTGGTTTTTTATTTTTGATCTATCTATTTCTGGTTGTACAACCCCATTCCAGTCCCCCATAATTACTATCTCTTTACACTCAATATCTCTAATTTTTTCCATGTCTTCCATAAAATTTTTCTGTTTTCCAACGGGCCATATATCCCCCTCACTAATATCTTTGTTTAAAATTTATTCTCTCCTATGTTTCTTCCTTTGTCATTAAAATTTCTAAGGCCTCATATTTTGGATTTACATAGATTGCTCTCCTTCTTTTCTTATCTATACCAGATACAAATATCTCTCCTATTTTGGGGTTCTCTGGTTTTCCCCTGTCTTTATTCATGTGTTTCTTTAATGCAATATATATCACACTTTTGTTTTTCTAAGTAATAAAAATTATTTTCTTTTTAATTACTGAATTTCTCCCTGTATATTTCAGGATAAAATTTTTATCCTCATTTTCAATTCTCAACTTTTTTTCTCTCTTTTTAAAAATGTCCTTTCCTATACGGGCTTTCTTCCAATACAATTTCTTCTCCTGTCTCTTCTTGTTCTTGTTCTGTCTCTTCTTCTCTTTCTCTTGCTCTTTTATTTTCCCGCTTTTTCTGTGTATCCAACTGTTCTTGTTCATTTTTTTGCTCTCATATTTCCATCATGTATTTTATATTGTTTTTTATTTTTCTTTTATCTCTTGTTCTCCTTCCTCTCTTTTTCCTTCCCTCCTTTTTTCCTTTTCTTGTCTCTTCCTGTTTTCTTTTTTAAGTCTTTTCAAAAAATCTTCTGCCTTATTTATAGTATTTATTACATATCTTCTTTGATTATATGTCAGTACAATTCCCTCTAACTTTGCCCATCTGTATGTTATTTATTGACCTTTAAGTTCTTGTGTTAAGAAGTGATAATCCTTCCTTTTTTTCAGTACTTGTGATGGTTGTCTTTTAAAAATTTTCAGCTCTTTCCCCTCAACAGCTTATTTGTATAACTCTGGTAGATAAACATCTCTTTTACTCTCTCACGGACAAAATAACCAGGATGTCCCTTTTGGGGCATTTTTCTCACAATTGAAATTTATCCAAAAGATTAAGTCTATTTTAAGGTCCTTCTGCTCCAATGGCCAGTCCAAAAATCTCACCAGTACTGGGATTATTCTATTGTGAGGTCTTATCCTCACTTCTTCTAATCCTCTGATTTTTATACATTTTTCTAATATTCCATTCAGACAATGTATTTTTGCTTTTGTTTGTTCTGCTATACCTTCTAGTTCTTTAGTTTTTCTTTTTATGTTTTTTGTTTTTTCTTGGACTTCTTCCATCTTCTTATTCATGTTTTCACATCTTTTTTTCCTTTTTTACCTTCTGTGTAAATTGTTCCCTTTCTCTTTTCATTTCTCTTCTTCTTTCTTAACCTCTGCAGAAAGATCTTTTATTTCTACTCGCCTATTTTCCCCTATCTTCTTTACTTCTTTCCCAAAAACATCTTTATGGGGCCCTTCCCCCGAATCTCTCCTCTGTGACACTGTCTAATTTGTGTTTGAACCAATTTTCTTCTTCCTGCTGTCATGTTTCCCACTTTTTCTTGGTTCTTTAATTCCACTTATTTCTTCTTTGGTTAATTTCTTTATTCTCTGGGTTCTCCCAAATTTTTCCCCCCTTCCCATCCTTGGATGTTTTCTACAGTCACTTCGTTTCTCCTATTTCCTTCTAGCTTTCTTTCAGCTTTCTCCATACCCACTCTTCCGTCAGCTTTCTTAATCTTTCAAGCTTCCATCTCCAACACTTTCTTTAAAGTTTTTATTATTAGTCCAACACAGTCCAACACTGTTACCTTGTCGTCTCTCCTTCCATCAGTTTTTATTTTCTCATCTGTCCCAGCATCCACTATCCAGTCCTGTATCCTATAAAACTTGGTTGTTTTATTTTTATTTATTTTTATTCTTTATGTTCTTTTCATAAATTTTATATTTTGAGTCTTTATTGTAGAATTTCTTATTTAATTGTATCTCAGTCCTTACTTCGTCACATCTTATGTCTTTTTATGGTCAAACTCTTTTCTCCTTCCCCTTCGTCTTTCTTCTCCTCCAGATGCTTTATCTGTTTTGCTTGTCTTAGATTCCCTCTTGGATTTCAGAATCTTTTCCCCCCTTTTTCTAATATTCTCAACTTACAAGGCGTTTTCAGTGTTAAGGATCTTCCCCTTTATTCTCTGAGTTTCAGTTCAGTTTCACTTACTTGTCATGAATATTTTACATGTTAAGCATTTGCAGCATAGCCTTTACCATTCCCGGTGGTTGCATAAGGCATGGTGGCTCTCCGACCTTCGGTTCCATTGTCCGTTCCCCTCTTTTAGCAAATTTCCTGGGAAAATATCCACTGTCTTCAGTCTGTTTCGAGCCCCTCCGATTCCCCTCACCTGAGGGGAGAAATTGCCCCGTTTCTTCTTTCTCAAAATGGGCATCTAACCTTATGCACCAATCGTTCTTCTCACAGCTGTGAGAGTAAACAACCGATCGCTACGCCATCTTTCTTCCCTCCTCCTGCAGTCTCCCTTTTGGTTGACCCCTCTTCTTCACAGTTTCTCTTTTATTTCATTCTTTTTATTTCCAGCCTATCTCCTCTGTCTTGTCTTTCCCCAGTCTCTTCTGTTCTTTATCCATTCTCCTTGGTGGGATTTGTGATTTATAATTTGTATGCTTTCTGTTTGTGTTAAAGACGCAGGAGCCCCATCCTCTCATTCATCTAATAACCATAGCACTGTGCTAGGTTGAAAGGATCTGTAATTTATATTTTGTATGATTTATATTTTGTGCTAAGCACTCTCTCACTGCATTTATATTTCTAGTTAAAAGCAGCCCCAGGGTGCTGCTGCCCTAATCCAAACTGGACAAAAGATAGCAGATCAGATATACAGAATTTGTAGATCTGATCTGTCTCCCACATTTTGTGTAACATGTACATTTCAAACATACATTGTACACATGGAAAGCATGATATACATGGCTGAGCAACATGAGAGTATGGTCAAAGCAGCACAGGTAAGTAATAAGGGAAAACATACTAGGGCAGGCTGCAGCAGTTTGCTTTTGCCTGAGCCTACCAGGAAGGGAAATATTCTGTTCCCTTTTTTCCTCTCCCCCTTGCTAAATTAACAGAGTGCAAACTAGCTTTGTAGTTTGAATTCAGTTTGGAGCAACTTAAGTAAGCTGAGGACTAAGGGAGAAAGTAGGAAGAGGAGTGAATCTGTGACATTTTAAAAGCAGCTGGAAAATGGGAAGGCAGAGGATTTATCAGGCCTGTCTTTGCCAAATCAGAACATTCGAAAGGTTTGATAGCATTGCTCTTTTATCTCACTTATGACAACTTGGAGCTGCTGTCTGTGAAGCCACACAGAGCCCACTAGGCCTTTCTTTTCTCTTCCCTTCCAACCCCCTGACCAGTCAGTAAACAAAACATTATATGGATCTGGCAGCAAGCAAGGCTATACCCACTCCACACATACACTACTAGTTAACATATTACCTGGGTATCCCAGGGTTTTGGTTTGAGAATGTCTCTCATGGCATTCTGGCTTTTGCAGGACTTTCAAATGTTACTTTTTTTGGACTACCAGAATGGTACACTCCTCTCTCCACATTTGTGGGTTTGATTTTTTGCACTATTGATTATTCGCGAGATGCATGTTTGCCTCCCCCTCCATTCTCCTCCTCGCATTCCCTTGTGTTTTGCGAGATGCATTGAAGGAATACAAGCACCTAGACAAAAGACAAAGCAATGGAGGGACACATGCCTTCCTTCTCTCCTCCGGAGCTCTCCCCTCCCATTCCTTTGCCTCCGGCCCTGGTGCTGAAAATGTGCACCAAGGCAAAAGGCTCCCCTCCGGAGCTCCCCTCCCATTCCTTACCTCTAGCCTGGTGCTGAGAACTCATGCTGAGGTAAAAGGCAAGGGAATGGGGCAGGGGAGACACCTTGTCTCTGGCCCTGGTACACAAAAGGGGAGGGAATGGGAGAGGGAAGCCCTGGAAGGGAATGGGAGGGGAATCATGGAGGGGGAGTTATTCACAGTTTTTCCATTTTTGTGAGGGCTCCATGCCGCAAGCCCTCATGAAAGTGGAAGAGCCACTGTAATTGGTCATGCTGACTAGAAGATTTTGGAAATGGTAGCCGAACATAGTAACATTTCCATTTCTGGGCTTTTGACATTTCAAACTGAGGTCATTTCTGCAACACCCTGTGGAATTCTGGGGTTTGTAGTTTACTGAGGCCAAAGCGCTCTCTGGCTGAGAATTCTAAATGCCCCTCCCTACACTGCTAACTCCAAGATTCCACAGGATGTTGAAAGTGGAATAATAGCACTATAACAGTGTAGTGTGAAAATGGCCTGAGTCACAAAGACACTGTGCTTGAGTCCAAATTCTTTATGAGGAAATCAAGGAGACCTTCAATGGGACCAAATGGAATAAGGCTGAAGTTAGGCAAAATATATTTACCACATTTTTTTAACAGCGGCGCTCCTGGAAGGAGTGAAAAACATCTTTTTGTCATAGCATATGATTTTCCTCACTTGTGTATCCTGTCTTTAGCATGCTTTGTTTTGTGGCATTTCTACAGAAGTCTCATTGTGGGAAGAAATGTGGGTTAATCATAAGGCATACCCATTCCTTGCCATGTCTAGTCTGAGCCTCTGATACTCAAATACATGTCTCTAAAAGGTTCCCAAGATTCACCTAAAAAGTTACTTATCTCCTATGTTTTATCCCAGTGCTTTTTCTCCTGCCACAATTTCTTTCTCACTCTTTCCCAGGCTAATGTGAGGTGTGTTTCTTCTGATAAAGAAACAATTTTGTACCAAGAAGGCTATCGTTGGAAGCTTTGTTTCCTCAGGAGCTCAGGTATTATAGACAATCCAAGACTTTATAGCAGTAAACTTTCAACTGCCCTACTCCACCACTCAGGCAATAGATGGAGCTAACTGAGGAACAGAAAAATAGTTATTCATATTTTACTGAAAAAGATGGGAAGAGGCATTTCTGGGAGGTTCTGCTTGAGCTATGAAAATAAGCTGTCTGGCCTTGGCTGTTACGTATTTTCACTTGAGTGGTTGGGGGTATCATTTGCTTTTCTGCCTCAGGCAGCAGAATGCCTCCAGTTGGTCCACAGTCTCAGAGAATATGTCTCCTTAAGAAATGAGTAGCTGATCAAGCCAGTTTTTAAACAGGAAACATGGAACTGTGTCCAAGGATTATTGTTCTGCTTTAACACTCCAATTAATACTTTGCACTGCTCAGAATGGATCAGATTGCATGCAAACTTAAAATACAGAAGTTAAAAGGTTTACTCATAATTGTATTAAGGTTCAAATGATATATTACATTACAGCCAATACATGTGTTAAAACAAAGGCCTCCTTGTGCTTGGGCCAAAAACCCTCATAAAACTTAAATAGCAAGAATCGCACATATGACTGAATATACCTCTGGTTCTTCTCTTACTTTAAACTCTCTAATACAGATCTCTGATCTCTAACATTCTTCTGGAATTAACATGTATTTGACTGAAATCATGTGACACATTTATAGGCACTGCCTTTTTAAAAAAAAAAAAAAGATTTTTGGCTTTGAACAAGAAAATATTTCAAATATTTGCGCAACTGAAAAGAAAGCTCTTCTCTTAAACCTAGAAAGCCGCCAGACTGTTCTTCATATTTGCATTGCATCTCAGCATGTCAGAGTTTGTTATGATTGGGTGATGTCTTTATTTCTTGTAACAGTCTCATTAAAATGGCTACTTGCAAGCAAATCCTCCATGTAAGTGTCTGTAGCATTTCAACCAGCCTTTCCAGTTTTGTTCAGCACAGTAACTGACTGCACAACATCACAGTCCTTTTGTCTAGCCACACCCTCCCAGTTCTCATATTTCTGCCTGTTTCTTCTGAGGCCCTTCTCCCCTCCCTTTTTCTTTTACAATTGCTAGTTCATGAAAACATGCCTCAGGAGCAAACTTTGAGGCCCAGTTGGTTCATGCAATGCTTCCTTCCAGAGAAATAGTTTTGTTGGAATGGATTTATGAAGCAGCAGTGATGTAGATTCGAGTCGATAGACTCGGACTCAAGTCGGACTTAAGCCACTTCAGTGACTCAACTCAAACTCAACTCAACCATAAATGATTCACTGACTCGACTTGACTCGAGACTTGTATATTTTAATGACTGACTTGATGCCCTTGGTCCAGTAACATAACACGTTCATCCAAAAACCTTACAACTTTGAACAACGCCTCTATCTCTTTTTTGCCTACTAGTCACATGACAATCTGTCCCAAGCCCAAAGTGTGGGTGCATTTCTCAGAGGGGAACAGCAAACAGGTTAGGCAATGGGCTTGAGGCAGGTTTGAGGTCTGCTCAGCAGCCTGTCCCCACTGCATATCAGAGGAGACTTCTAAAACATTTCCTAAGAGCAAAAGACAAGACTCACTCCCAGAGTGCAGGTGCATTTCTCAGAGGGGAACAGCAAACGTGTTAAGCAACAGGCTTGAGGAAGAAGGATCCTTCCTTCTAAAGCTTTTGAATCCTCAGTGATGGGGAGTAATATAGGATCCTATTCCCCACTTCCAAAGCTGCAGATGGCAAAATTGCAAATGTGGAGAGTCAACTCTGCTTAAATAGTTAAAACTGAATTTATTTCACTCTATTCAATAATTCTGGAATTTTGGTTCGGGTATAACGTTGGCTTCCAGACTTGAGACTTGACTTGAAAGTATCTTCAAGGACTTGAGACTTGGAGGTAGAGACTTGAGACTTTACTTGGAGTAAAAGACTTAATTACATCACTGTGAAGCAGTACTGCAGAGGACAATAGAGACCTTTAACCACTGTTAATCAAAGATGCTTTCTCCTTTACCCATTCCATCATTGGGTCCCTTTCAGACTCCACAATTGTAGTGTATGATTCCACTTTAATTATAATGGAAGCATCCTATGGAACTTTGGCAATTGCAGTTTATAAAAAGGTATTCTCAAGAGCCAGCATGATGTAATGATCTGAATACTGGACTACTACACTGGAGACTAGGGTTTGATTCTCTGCTCAGGCAATGAAATCCACTGGGGTACCTTGGGAGCATTACATACTCTCAGCCCCAGAAAACTCTGTGATAGGATTGCCTTAGGATTGCCATAAGTTGGTAATGACTTGCAGGCACACAACAACAACAATTTAGAATTCTCAGCCAGAGAGCTCGAGTACCTCACAAACCCCAGGATTCCATAGACCATGAAAATTAAAGTGGGATCACAGTGCTACAATTGTGTGGGGTGAAAGGGCCTCTCAGACACACAGTGATATGCAAAGTGAGCAGTCTGGCAGAAGAGGGTTATCTTCATCCTTGCCTGATTCTCAACTTCTTTCAGGTAAGCATTGGTGCTGAATGCCCTGTTGGCCTGTGACGTGGACAATTGCAGTCATCCTGAACCAAAGAGTATAACACCTGCACAGTGGTCTCTGAGCGGTCCCTCGCATTGACTAATATGAGACTTTTCATGAAATAATGAAAGAACAACCTTTGTTACAAGTCTAGCTGCTCTGTCAGCTTCCTCAATATAATTTGAAGCAAACCAGTATGGCTCATTTAAAATTTGTTCTTCCTTTGCTATGCATATTGAATAGCTTCCTTCTCCCAGCATATTTTTTTATCATGAATTTAATTAAAGCCACTCCCATCACTGGAATGAGTGAAAACATTGCCTCAGGTGTGAGTTAGTTGCTGAAAGGACAGAAGGATGTTGGAGAAGAGACACCATCCTGAAACCTCCACAGGTTGAGAACCACTGTTCTACAGCCTAGGGGTGACTGAAGAAAAAGTCCTCTGGGTGACCAGTGTCAGTCCTGACTGGTTGAAGTAAATGTCCCCCAGAGGACCTGGGAATACACAGCTGATTATATGGAACACGGCGATCCTGTATGTAACCTGGACCCAAACCATGTAGGACCATAAAATAATAACCAACCCTTTGTACTTTGCCTGGAAACTAACTGGCAGCCAGTGGAGTGACTTTAACATTGGTGTGATAAGCTCACCCCTAGATGTATCAGTACTCAATCTGGCTGACATGTTTTTAACCAATTGAAGTGTCCAAACTTGGTACAGAGGTAGCCCAATGTACAGCACATTGTCAAAGTCCATCCTTGAGGTTAGCAGTGCATGTACTACCATATTTAGGTCCTCCAACTCTTGGAAGGGGCACAGATGGCATATCATCTGAAGCTGATAGTAAGCACTCCTGGCCATTGCATCTATCTGAGACATCATTTGGGGCAACGGATTCAGATGCACCCCCAGGCTATGAAGACAGTCTTTCAGGGGAAGTGTATCCAGAACTAGTTGACACACCTTTAAACCCAGGATAGGACCCTTGACAGTAAGCACCCCCATCTTATCTGGATTCAGTTTCTGTTTGTTTTTTCTTTATTCAGCCCATTACCTCCTCCAGGCATTCTTTGAGAGAAGATACGCTATCCTTAGCTGAAGCTGTTTTTGAAAGTAATATTTGGGTGTCATCAGCATACTGATAGTACCCCACCCCATGCCTCTGGATGATCTCTCCCAGCAGTTTCATGCAGATGTTGAATAACATTGAGGATAGAATGGTGCGTTGTGGTATGCCATATAGCTGCTCCTTTCTGGAGAAGCAACTATCCCCAAGCACCACCATCTAGAATCTAGACGAGAGATAGGACCAGAATCACTGAAGCACAGTGCCTCTAATTCCCAGACCCCTCAGGCGTTCTAGAAGGGTACCATAGTTGATGGTATTGAACACTGCTAAGAAGTCCAAAGGTACCAAGAAGTCCAAAGGTACTCCCTCTGTCAGTGCTCAGGCAAAGATCACCCACTAAGTTGATCATAGCAGTCTCAACTCTGTATTCTGTTCTGAAGCCAGTTTGAAATGAGTCTAGATAACTCGTATCTTCCAAGACTTCCTAGAGTTGGAAGACAACTGTCCTCTCAATCACCTTGCCCAGAACAGGAAGATTTGATACTGGTCTATAGTTGTTTAAGTCCAGAGGGTTCAAGGAGGGCTTCTTTAGAAGTGGTTGTAACACTGCTTCTTTTAAACAAGATGAAAAACTTCCCTTCCTGAGAGATGCATTAATAATATATTGTAATTGAGATCTAATTGCATCTCCTCTCTGGATGATCAGCCAAGAAGGACAAGGATCAAGAGAACAAGTTGTCTTCTTTACTTTCCCTGGCAGCTTGGCCACATCAGTGGTACTCAGTAACTGAAACTGATCCAGTGTAATTCTACTCAGTGAGTTGCTGGACACCCCATTGTTAACTTCTGCTACAACTATGGCATCCAAGTTTATTCTTTTCCAAGATATTTTTCCTGTGAAGTGTTCATTAAAAGCATCATAGCAAACTGTTGAAGGCTGTAAAATAAAATTTGGGGGAGGGTGCCTCAGTTAAACTTTTCACCACTGGATGCAAATTTGCAGACACAATATGTGAGAGATGGACCAAGTGCTGGGGACTGGAACTTGTCTGCCTAGCTATCCACTCCCAATGAATACACCCCAGCAGCCAGACAAAACTTGCCAAGCCAGATGGTGGGGTTAACTGGACTCAGGTAGTGGCAAAGACAAAGAGGGAATGAGAAAATTAATCTTGCCTGCCAAAGCTGGTGGGCTGACAGTGTTACAATCATAACAAGGGCCAGCAGTCCATTATTGCCTGATTACGCCAATAGGGTTTCCACTTACTCTCTTCCTCCGCCGCCCCCTGTTGTTATTCATCATAATTATCATCATGATTGATATCCTACCCTTCTCACAGAATTGCATCGAGACTCAAGGTGGCAAGGAAACTGTATATGCAGAATATGTTTTTCCTCACCTATGTAGCTTGCATTTAGCATACTTTGATTTATGACTGGCCATTAAAAGATTAAGATGGGAAATAGAGAAAAGAATGAAATTTGTACGACAAAGATTTTTTGAACATGCAAATAAAATAGGGAAGTGGTTGGCATATAAGTTAAGGAAGGAAAAAGAAAAAAGATTAATTACGGAAATTAAAAAAGGAGAGAGGATATATAGAGAACAAAGAAAGATTAAATTAATGTTTCAGGAATATTATACTCAATTATATAGTGATGTGAAAGATACAGATGAATATATACAAAAAGTGAAGAAATATTTGGAAGAGGTTGGAATAGAGAAAATACAAGAAGATCAAAGAATGGGTTTGAACAAACCTATAACAAAAGAAGAAATTAAAATGGCTATACGAAAATTAAAAATTGGAAAAGCACCAGGCCCTGATGGGTTTACAGTTAGATATTATAAAGAATTTCAGGATCAATTAATTGATCCTATTCATAAGTTATTTAATGAGATGGAATTGGAGGGTAGGCCAGAATCATGGAAAGAGGCAAATATTATTGTGATACCTAAAGAAGGAAAGGATTTGATGGAGGTTAAAAATTATAGACCAGTATCTCTTTTGAACGTAGATTATAAGATATTTACATCAATATTAGCTGAAAGATTGAAGAAGATACTAAAGCAATGGATACATGAAGATCAGAATGGCTTTTTGCCAGGAAGATCAATTAAAGATAACGTTAGAATAATTTTGAATGTGATTGAATTTTATCATAGACATAATGAAAGGAAGTTGGGTTTAATATTTGTCGATGCTGAAAAAGCATTCGATAATGTGAAATGGAGATTTATATTGGAGGTTTTAGAAGCGGCAAATATGGGTAGAAGATTTATAGATTGGATAAGAATGATTTATAATGATCAAACTGCGAGTATAATAGTGAATGGAGAGAAATCAGAAAAATTTATGATTAAAAAAGGAACGAGACAAGGTTGCCCACTGTCCCCTTTGATATTTGTGATGATAATAGAAATTTTGAATAATAAAATTAGACAAGATTTGGAAATTAATGGAATTAAAATTGGGAAACAAATATATAAATTAAGGGCATACGCAGATGACTTGGTGATTATGTTAGATGATCCGATTAAAAGTATATCAAAATTAATGACCGTTTTTGAGGAATTTGGTAAATTAGCGGGTTTTAAGGTAAACAAAGATAAGACAATGATGTTAATGAAGAATATTCAGAAAAAAGAAGAGGAAAAAATAAAAGAATTATCAAATTTTAAAATAACAAAAAAGGTGAGATATTTAGGAGTTAATATTACGGGTAGCAATACGGATTTATACGATAATAATTATAAGAAAGTATGGGGTGAGATAAAAGAAGATTTGAAAAGGTGGTCAAGGTTTGATTTATCCTTAATGAGAAGGATCGCTACAATTAAGATGAACATACTACCAAAGATGATATTTTTATTCCAAAATCTGCCAATAATTACGAATGATATCCCTTTTAAACAATGGAAAAAAGATCTGTCAAATTTTGTATAGAATGCTAAAAGACCAAGAATAAAATGGAAGACATTGAAAGACACACAAGAAAGAGGTGGACTTGGATTACCAGATATGAAATTATATTTTCAGGCTAGTTGTTTGTGTTGGATAACAGAATGGATAAAATTGAGGAATGTAAAATTATTAGAAATTGAAGGGCAGATTTATTTTTTGGCTGGCACGCATATATGTGGTATGATAAAGTAAAAGTAAACAGGGAATTTAATAATCATTTTATAAGAAAATCGTTATTTAAAGTATGGACGTATTATAAAAACAAAATATATGTAAAAATACCACAATGGGTGTCAGTTCACGAAGCTTTCTACAAGAAAGAAAAACCCCAGTTAAATAAATGGTTGACATATAGAGATTTAACAAAAGTTCAAGAAGAAAATTTGGTTTGGAAAAATAAGGAAGAATTGGCAGAATTGGGAATTGTTACGCATTGGCTACTTCAGAGGCAATTAGAAGAAAAATTTAAAATGGACATGAAGATAAAGGGAGTAGAAATAAGGGAGAATGAAACTGATAAATTGTTAAGATCAGAGACAGATCATTTACTGGGTAAAATATACAAAGAATTATTAAATAAGCATTTGGAAGAAGAGGTAATAAAAGATAATATGGTAAAATGGGTGCAGAATTTAGGACATGTGATCTCGTTACAAAGTTGGGAAAATTCATGGAAAGATGTTAAAAGATATTGTAATAGCATAAAATTAAAAGAGAATTATTATAAGATATATTTCAGGTGGTATTATACCCCAGTACAGGGAGCGAAAATAAGTAAAAATGGGAATGATTTATGTTGGAAGTGTACAGGAAAAGGAACTTTATATCATTTATGGTGGACATGTATAAAAGCTAGGGAGTACTGGAGGAAGATACATGAGTGTATTCTGAAGGCATTGCATATAAAATTTCCAATGAACCCTGATATCTATTTTTTAAATATATTAGATAATAATTACTTTAAAGATAATAGTTTAAGGAAAATGATAATATTTATGATAACTGCTGCGAGAATGGTTTACGCTCAGCGTTGGAAGTCAAAAGAAATACCTGAGATAGAAGATTGATTATGGAAATTATATGAGTTATGGGAAATGGATGAACTTACCTCAAGAATCAATAATAGACCAAGTGACCAAGTTATAAAAGAATGGAATTTAGTAAAACCATTGTGGGAAAACCAATGGGGGAAGAGATAGTAAGGTTTTAGAATTAAGACTCAGAAAGAAAAGGGAAAAGGACAAACTTATAGAAAAAATCTGCAATAGGTAGTGGTATTTATTTATAAAATGGTGATGTGGTGAAAGCTGGTTAATTGATATATAAATGATACCAGCTCACAAATAATGTAGATGGGATAAGGGAAGGAGGGTAAGAAGATAGGAGTTTAATAGGAATGATGGAAATTTTTTTACTGTATGTTGAATAATTAATAATTTTTCTTTTTATTTTATGAGATAATAAAAATAAATATTAAAAAAAAAGATTAACATAACCTTAAATTGCAAGTGTAATTGCCATGACAGGTACCTCTGAAGAAATGCTCCTGTGGGAGGGGAAACAGAGTTAATCAAAGCGAATACTCATTCTCTTCAATGTCTAATATGACTCTTTGTTGCATGCTGCCTTCTGTTGTATGCTTCTAAGATCTTGTTAGAGTTCGAACAAGCTGCGTATTCTCCATTATCTACTCCATCATTCTTTTCCTCCACACCCACTCCTCCTTCTCTCTTTCTCTCCTCTAATCTAAAATGTGAGTTTTGACAAGAAACTGAGAGCTACAGCTGTGAGCTTCAGTCTTTCAGCACCTAGTAGCTGTGCCATCATGTAAAACTGCAGGAGCTTGGCTCTTGCTGGTAGGATTTCTGCTTAATCTTCAACTTTTAATGGGGGATGTTTGTGAAGTCCTATCAGTAATGGTGGCTACCTTACTTTCTGCTTTAATTTCCCCCTTTTACTTGCATTTTAGAAACAGAGGGGCTGCAAGGGTGTATCTCGTTTAAATTCTGTGATGGCCAGGCCTCTAAACCTGTTGTTCTTAGAAGGCTACTGGGGAAGGAAGCATGATTTGGTTCATACTGGAAGAAACCAAGATGTTTTAGCTTGTAGATTTAATTAAGAGCCATCCTACTCAGTTTAATCTTTTATAACATATTTATATGTTTATTTTATTGTATTTATATTCCACCTTTCTCCACACATGGGGTCCAAACCAGCTCTCAAAACAGCTAAGACAAGATAAACTAAAACTTGACAGTTAAAAACTTAAAAACGTTGTTGAACAACTTATCATATATCATTAAATTTTAAATAGTGTAGAATCATTTTAAAACTTAACAGTAAAGTTAAAAATACAATATACACATCCCATAAAATGGTTCCTTGCAACCAATTAATCATTAAATGTCTATTTGAATAAAAAGGTCTTTCGACTGCTGGGGAAAGGAGAGCTGGAGTGGGGCGTCCAGGGCCTTGCCACACTACACTGTTATAGTGCTCTTATTCCACTTTCAACATCCTGTGGAATTCTGGGTTTATAGTTTACAGAGGCCAAAGAGCTCTCTGACTGTGAATTCTAAACCTCTTCCTAAACTGCAAACCCCAGGATTCCATAGGAAGTTGAAAGTGGAATAATAGCACTATAACAGTGTAGTGTGGAAAGGCCCCTAGTCTCTCATGGAAGGGAATTCAACAGCTTGGGAACAGTTATCAAGAAGGCCCTTTCATTTGTGCTCACTACACACGGCTGTGACAATGGTGGAAACATGGTAAAGCCCTCCCTTGAGGATCTTAAGACTCTGGCAGTTTCAAATAGGGAGATAAATTTTTCAAATAGTCTGATCCTAAAGCCATATCTAAAATTTATGCCTTGAGCATTTTTCAAAAGACAAGCTTAAAATCAGCAATGATAATAATATAGATGAGTCAGACTGTGGTAACTGGACCCACTTTTGATTTGTTTGCATTAATCCTACATGTGTAATAACTGAGGTTGTGTATAATATTACACACCACTAGGACTGATGTATGAAACAGCATCACTGACTGCACAGACAAAACTATGCATGAAGCAGTTTGCATATGCACAGCATTTGTTCATACCTTATAGAGGTCTACAGTTATCTACTTTTGAACCAATTAGGGTGATCATAAGAACTCATGTCGGTCAGCTTGTCAAGGTGTATGTGGGCTTTCCATAGGTATTTGGCTGGCTGCCATGGGAAACTGGGTCCAGAACTAAGCATCAAACTGTTGTTTGATCCAGCAGAACTATTCCCATGACTATTTGAATATAAAGGTCTTTGCCTGGTGGCCTTGCTGTGAGATGCCCTTTCAGGTGATTTCTGCATGGGAGATTTCTCTTGAAGCAGAGATGGAAACTGTCCAGCCCCTCAGATGTTTTAAAAAAAAAATTGAAAGTTTTCAAATATACTGAAATTACACTAATATATAAAAATAAAGAGAAAAAAGGAGAAAATTAAAGAATAGAAAAAAGAAGATGATTTCCATTCTTCCTTTCAATGGTGTATAGCATTCAAATTAATGCAAGCCTGGCTAAATAAAAACCCAATTTTCTCTTTTCCATCGGCTATTACAATGTGCCCTCTGTGTATGCAGGGGTTCCCTTCTAGGAACTCGTATGAAAGCCAAAATTTGTTCATGCTCACATTGCATTATATTCAATGGCAGTGACATGCATATGGACGCTTTAGCACGTGTGCACGTGCATGTGCACTGCAGCATTAGTTTGGGGAGGGAGCATAAGGATGTCATTTTAGTGAAATAATGTTAAAGATAACAATTTCTGCCTGCCTGTGCTCACTAAGTGCTAACTTGCATACAGCTCTAAAGTTGTTTAAGCTGGCATCCAGTAAGTGAATTATGATGGCACAAGTCCAATCTACAGATCACTGTCTCAATATGTCAAGGTAAAGTGTCCCTTTATCTTACGTTGTGGACTGGGAGAAAGGTGACATATTAAATAAATAGATAAATAAGAGAAAAGAGCTGGACATATCTCTGCTGCTCCTCAACTCTCCATTGACATGGAAATGGCTATCTTTGAAATATATATAGAATCATAGAATCATAGAAATGTAGAGTTGGAAGACACCACAAGGGCCATCCAGTCCAACCCCCTGCCATGCAGGAAAACCCTCAAAGCACTCCCGACAAGTGGCCATCCAGCCTCCGCTTAAAAACCTCCAAAGAAGGAGATTCCACCACACTCTGTGGCAGCACATTCCACTGTCGGACAGCCCTGACTGTCAGGAAATGCCTCCTGAGGTTCAGGTGGAATCTCCCCTCCTGCAGCTTGTATCCATTGCTCCTTGTCCTAGTCTCAAGAGCAAGAGAAAACAAACCCACTCCCTCCTCGACATGACATCCCTTCAAATATTTAAACATGGCTATCATGTCCCCTCTCAACCTTCTCTTCTGCAGACTAGACATACCCAGCTCTCTAAGTCTGTCCTCATAGGGCATGGCTTCCAGGCCCCTCACCATTCTGGTTGCCCTCCTCTGGACTTGCTCCAGCTTATCCATATCCTTCTTGAATTGGGGTGCCCAGAACTGGACACAGTATTCAAGATGAGGTCTAACCAAAGCAGAATAAAGTGGTACCAATACCTCCCTCGATCTAGACACATACTCCTATTGATGCAACCAAGAATTGCGTTGGCTTTCTTGGCTGCCGCATCACACTGCTGACTCATGTTCAGCTTGTAGTCTGTTAAGACTCCTAGATCCCTTTCACACGTACTGTTAGCCAGCCACGTGTCCCCCATCCTATATTTCTGCATACCATTTTTTCTGCCTATGTGTAGGACCTTACATTTCTCTCTGTTGAAATTCATTTTGTTAGCCTTGGCCCAGCTCTCCAATCTGTCCAGGTCCTTTTGAATTTTGATCTTGCCATCTGGCATATTAGCAACCCCTCCCAATTTGGATATATATGGAGCTACAGGCCAAAGATATGTCTCCTGATGCAGGATTTTGGCCCATTAGTGTGTTTTTTCCCCACACCCTCCCTCTTCCTTCATCATTTTAGCCTGGAGTCATTTTCTCTTCTCTCCCCCATTTCATTAGACCATGCTTTTTATTATGATTGTTGTTCAGCTTCTCCCTTGTCAATGAAATTATTCTGCATGAGAAATCTACAGCTATCTCTCATATTTCCCATTGGTATAATGTAATTTTGGTATAATTTTGGTATAAAAAAGAAAAAGCAAAAAAAAAAGTAACCTGCTGTTAATTTTTAAAGTAACAACTAATAGTATCATGTTATTTTTAAAAATAACTTTGCAAACTGTGCTAAAGGACTCATGGCGTTCCCCTTGGAACTGAATCTGTAGCCCCATCCCACAGATATACAAACAAGGAGGGATGCCAACTGGCGGGGAGGAAACTTAGACTGGTTGCAATCTTCAGCTTTCTACCTTTCTCCTGCTTTCTTTTGTTGCATTCCATTGTAACTTCTTTCTCAACTTAATCTTTCTCAGAAAATCTGCACAACAGAACTGCACTCGGCATGAATCAGGTTTGCTGTCTCTTGGTGTAGGATAGGATTGTTTTCACCAGCAACAGAGTAACTAACCCAGTAGCTGCTGCAAAACATTTACCCAAAGATAGTTCTCCAGATCTCAGGTTTATTCACCTAGGCAGGGCCCCAGAGAGTGTATTAGCCACTCCTCTTTGCTTGCGCTATGAAATACATAATAACTACCCTCCTTTGTTTATCCAAAGTGATTGCTATAATGCTCAGTGAAGTTTTCACCTGCCTTTTCACATACTCTCTCTCACACAGCACAGCTTCCCGTGGAATTTTACACCTTGGGAAGAAGCAGGTGGCCTGTCCAGAAAGCTGATTGGGTCAACTGTATTAGTATATGCAGTTGACATATTAGTCTATGTCAACTGCATATACTTAGCAAGGTATATAGCTGTGGGGATGCCTTACTCTTCTCAAACACACCGTGACATCTCTAACTGGGAAAGCATCTTCTGTTGGATGTTTTCTGTGCAGTTACTGAAGACACAGAAGTCTTTTAGAGCATTTTAGAGTAGGAGGACAAAATGAATGCCTTCTTCATTTGAAGCCGCATCTGATAGGCGATCCAGTAATAACCATTTTGCAAACAAATAGTTGGAGTAATCAAGTATAGTGATTTTCTTCATCCCCTATTGCTTTATGGAACGATTTCTGTCATCTAGAACTTGATTTTGTGGTTCATACCAAATCCCCTACTGGCTAACAAAACAACAATTGCTGAATCATAAAAGCTACTATCCTACACATTTTGATGCAGAGCAAGGAATAAGAGCCTCAACTTTATTTTCATTGCAAGACCCAGAATCCTGCCAGCATTTTCATTCCATTTGAGTTCTGTACTGGATTGTGAGACTCTTCTGTTCTTGGTTTATTTTTTGGTTTTTTTGCAATACAGAAATTCACATGCATTTCAGTAGACACACGGCCTAACATATGCAGTGTTAACACATTTTTTTCTTAATGTATGCTTCCCCCCTCATTGACTAAAAAGTGTTTATGCACATTAATGCATTTACTTGTGTATAATTTTTAAAAGAAAAAGAATCTGATTCCTTCTTTTCTGCTTGATGGCAGAAAACAAATGTTTTCTGCATGTGTTAACAGTCTCATTGAATACATCTGTTAAAAAAAACCTTGAACATTTTTTTAAAGGATACCTTAGTTGATGTATAAACAAACAAATAAACCATCCCGGTTCTCAAATAACTATGCATAAGACTGCCTGAAGCAAACTAATGGCTGCTTGACTGCCTTCCATAGTTTCTTTGGAATCTGACTCCCACCTAATGGCTGAACTAAGAGAATCTGCTCTGCTAACCTTGTAAAGGCCTTGCCATTCAACCAGAGAACAGCGGCACAAATGAAGACCAACCCATTTTGTTTGAGTACGTAAATACTGAAGTCACCATAGCAGATTCTTAAAAAAAAAAAAAATAGGACATACTCAGGAAGCTAATAGACGTTTCCATAAAATCAGTGGCTGGAATTCAGTATTGCAATTATGGATGCATAACCGAGAGTTACGCATCTGGAACTGATTCATATTCATGGTCCCTACTTATTCCTGATCATGGCACTATTGCCTCAATTTTAAAATTTCTCAAATATGCTTTACTGGGCAGCTGCTGCTATGAGTGATGGAGGTCTGTTCTATCAAACAGACTACAGCATACTGATGTTCCCCCTTCCACCAGCAGTGTCCAGAGCAAGAGGGAATTGTGACAGGGATCCTGCTTCTGATTGTTGCACTGGAGATTGCTGAAGGGAGAGTGGTGGAAACATTAGTATACCATACCCCAATCAACAGGAGAAGAGACTTCCGTCACTCTGATCCAGGATCTTGGTCAATAATTTCCCCAAACATACAATAATTTTCCCTAGCATACAATTACAGAAAAATAGCATTAAAACATTTCAGATCATAGTCACAGCAACACGGCAAGACTTTTTTGCAACCTCAGCCAGAATATCCATTCAGTTCCTGCTTTTAGGTCTCTCTACTTTCATATGTGCTGTACCTGCCACCACTGGGATCAGAACAGATGCAGTGCTGTATTTCTTAGATCAATGTGATTGTAAGGCCATTTCCTCACTAGACTGTTATAGTGCTATTATTCCACTTTAAACAGCCTACGGAATCCTGGAGTTTGCAGTTTAGAGGCTGTTAAAAGTGGAATAATAGCACTATAACAGTCTAGTGAGGAAATGGCCTAAGTGTTTGGGTAGCTACTGATATTATTAGTATTACTACTATTAGTATTATTTCAGTGAAGAATACTTAGAGGAGGCTTTTTCTTAGGAGCTTTTGGGGTAAGCTGCTATCTTACCTTTCTTGAGCAAGCCACATTAATCAACAAATTCTGCATCCTTTTAAAGTAGAACTTACTTCAGTTCAGCACAAGTCTGTAGACTGCCCTCACATTTGGGCAGTGGCACAGCTTAACTAATGTCTCCTTTATCTGACCTTTGTCCTATAGGGAACCATTGCCACAAACAGTTTATTTTGATACAAACACTCAAGTGAGGAAATGAATGTTCTCTGGCAGCACCCTGTCCCACACATTGGTGGCAAAATACCTCCATTGTTCACTTCATAGAAATTGTCTCCAAGTAGAAAAAAGGTGGAGTGTTTGCATAAAGCAATCCTAAATAATAACACTGAGTCACACAACAATCTTAGAGGTAGACGCATGCTCCATCGCCCATGGCAAGTGGTAGAGGAATTACATAATGAAAAGCATTACTGTAGTAACCTCCACTCCACCCACTAGCACAATGTGATAAACTATGGGTTAGGTAGTCCTTTTAGATACCTATATGGAAACAGTAGTATCAGTAACACAGGCCCTAGCAAAGTTGTCCATCTCGTTTTCACAGCTCTGCAACAATGCCTCTACACTTTCCTCTTACAGGTCTTCCCATTTCATATCTTTCTAGTGATATGGTATGAGAAGTATTTCTACCTAAAGTTTAATTTGTGCCAAGGTTCATTCATCCCAAGGTAGCCTTTGAGCATATACAAAGAGCATCTACCTCCAAGCTAGGCACTCTCCTAGGCCCTGAGGTTTCAGGGTCAAAACCTGAGACCTCCTGTGATCTCACAGTGGAGAGGTCCTAGTGATCTTATAAGATTGGTGATACAAGAGGCAAACTCTGATAATGTTATTAAACATGATAATCAGGTTCAAAGTTACACAAAGTATGCCATTCAAATGAAAAACACCAAGTTTAAAAAATGAGGGAAATGCGCATACTTTTCACTACAGCAATCTCACCCTGAGATTCTTCCTTCTCACCCTGAGGATAGCCAAAGTGCAGACAGGCCCTGAGATGCAAGAACTTTGCTAAGTAACCACCCCATCCCTTTAAGCATTGCTACATCTCAAATTCTGTTACCAGCTAGATGTTTTTTATTCTTCACATACATTATACATTTCTAGAAGGGCTGATGACACATTGATCTCACTAGCTGCAGGAAATAGCCAGGGGAAATGTACTCTTCTTAATATTTGCTATTTTGTAACTGGACAAAGGATTGGAAGCATGATGTTCCAGGCCCATTCAGTCTTGCCTTCAGCAGAGTTTCCAAAACAAGAGCTGTGTGGTAATAGTGTTGCCCCAGCAACAGAAGCACAGGCTGTGAAGAAGCAACCGCTGGGTAAATGAAAATAGAAAGGGAGTAGGAGAGAGAAACTCTCGTCATCCTTACCACATCTTGTTTAATCAGAGCCCCTCCCTTCCTGCGGAATCTCTAGAATGTCCTAAGTTTGGCTGTCTTCCCTTCACATGTTCACTGTGCATTCCATGATTCAGGACAAGATGAGCATATGCAGGCCTTGAGTCACACTGCATCTGTGGAGAATGCATGGGAAGCAGTGGCTGTTGGTCAGGGGGCACACTGATGCTCCTGATAGTGAGGCTGTAACTGTGATGCAGGAACAAAGGCAGAGTTCGGGCGTATTCCTTTTGGACTAGAACTCCCAGAATCCCCCAGTCAGTGTGCTCTAGGAAAATCAGTGAACTATAATCCAGAAAGAACAGTTTAAATTTCTGGACAAAAGCAAATAACCATGCCTACTTTCAGGCTCCAGAGTAGGTAGTTCCCCTTATTTTTCACTTCTGAGGTGAAAGAACAGTCCTCCCTTCCCCTCACTCCACTGTCACAATGCAATTTTATATATGCTGCTATTCCACTTTGGACTGGCAGCTGTGAATCTACAGTCAAGGAACTACAGAAGTTCTGAGTTTTTTGGCTGTCACGCGTATTAGACCCATTCTTCCATTTGTAGAGATCACGTCGAGAAACTTAAACATCTGTTTTAAGGAAGAGCAGCACAACAATTATGTAGCAATAAAGCTATACAACAACAATAGCAATTGTATATCATACAGTCTAAAACAACAGTCAATAAGAATTAGTTTTAAAACTGTATCAAAACAGCAGATTCCTTTTGGACCACAACTCCCAGAATCGACGGCACGAGGTCATAAAATGATAGAATCATAGAGTTGGAAAAGACCACAGGGGCCATCCAGTCCAACCCCTGCCATGCAGGAATCTACCTCAAAGCACTTCAAAGTTGCCCTTTGGCTGTGGGTCTTTTTGAGTCTGCTGTCCAGGAGGTACGTGCTGAGGACAACTTCAAGGTCTGTGCTTTGCTAAGTGTTTAGACTTAAACTGGACAACCGTGAGGATGCTTTCAAACAGAGGCCCTCTGCATAGAAGGGTTCATGGCCATTCTATCCCTGATTTTCCACTTACCTCTCTTGGGTGTCCCAGAAACACTTCCAACTTTTGTAGCTAGCTTCCTAGCCATAATAAACATTTTAAAATGACAAATATGAACACCAAATAAGGCAGCAAAGGAATGCAATGAGACATAATCTGAAGCTTTTGCTTAACAAATTAT
Source organism: Iguana delicatissima (assembly GCA_948472985.1). Lineage (NCBI taxonomy): Eukaryota > Metazoa > Chordata > Lepidosauria > Squamata > Iguanidae > Iguana > Iguana delicatissima. Next base: position 34,758 of record CAOKZL010004175.1, read on the forward strand.
TTTCTGTCCATTAATTGATTGCTTAAATTTGTAGCTCTGAATGGAGACTGTGTGATCTCTTTGAGAAACCTTATCAAATTTTATTAAACTATCTACATTTCTCACATTCCCCAATCCATTTAAGATTCCTTTGAGCTTAAGGCCCAGGCTAAATGTCCATCTTGGGCTTCACTCTGCCCTTGCACCAACCTTACTTGTCAGCAAGAGAAGGTGCAACAGACAGTGCTTTGGGAGCAGATCTCAAAGCCTAGGCAAGTCTATATGAGGATCAGGAGATTATTTAGGACTTTGAAATCCATGACCAATGCTATAAATTGAGCCCAGAAAGAAACACGTAGCCAATGAATTTGGGAAAATGTCAGAGTGTCCTGAGTGTTAGATATAAGAGTCTAAGGCCATTTCTGCACTATACTGTTATAGTGCTATTGCTCCACTTTCAATATCCTATGGAATCCTGGGGTTTGCAATTTAGGGAGGGGCATTTGGAATTCTCAGCCAGAGAACTCTTTGGCCTCGGTAAACTACAAACTCCAGAATTCCACAGGCTGTTGAAAATGGAATAATAGCACTATAACAGTGTAGTGCAAAAATGGCCTAAGTCAGATTCATTAGACTGATAACTGGGGACTGGTTACAGCAAGTGCAGTCCCTTGTTACAAAGGTGTCATTGACTATCAATTTGTTCTAGGCACAGTTCAAAGTTAAGACATAAAAAGCTATACATGGCTCAGGTCAAAGTTATGTGATGGACTATATTCTCCCATAGCTGCCTGCCCAGGCTTTGTGATTGTTTCTGAGAGATTCCCTTCCTTTGGACTCACAACCTTCACAGGCATGAGTGGCAGGGATGTGAGAAAGGGCCTTCTTAGTGTGTGCTCCAGGCTTGGAAACTCCCTTCTCAGGGAGGCTCAAACAAACCCCTGCTTACTGTCCTCTTGGCAGACAAAGACTTATTTATCCAAACAGACCTTCTCAAAATCTGTTTTTTTAAAGAATGAGCTTTAATAGAGTACTTTTCAAAATTACTTTTTATTCTTGTGTGCATGTTTTTAATGTTAAATGTTATTGTTCAATTATATTTTAATGAGAATCTTTTTTATGTTTTTAATTCATATTACATGTGGTTTAATCTGCAAACTACCTCCAGTTCAGAAAAAAGGCAGAATATAAATAGACAACGTAATAATATTAAATCAGTCTTAAACAATAACATTTCAGCACCTCAAAACATATCCTGCCTCCATTCAAAAAGTAAAGTGTTTCACATTCTGTTCTTGATTTGTTTGTCTGATAGCTATCTTGCCCTTGGTCACAAACAGCCAGTATAGCTATGTGCGGAGGGGATGAATTGAAGACATTGCACCCTAGATAAGAATTCAGCTTGCCTTGTGAAATTTTTATACAGTCCCCAGATTTCTAGTATTGCAGTTAACTTACAACTTTAGAACATTCAGAAATATCATTAGGCACCCAAAGGAAAAGGGTAGGCAAAGTGTCCAAGAGAAAATAAACACAGCAAATATAGGAGTTCTAGCTGTGAATAATTTTCAGTCTCTCTCTCTCTCTGACCATTTCTGCACTAGACTGTTATAACACTATTATTCCACCTTCAACATCCTATGGAATCCTGGGTTTGGGGAGGAACCTTTGAGGCCCCTCCCTACACATAGTCCTTTGAGGCCCCTCTCTAAACTGCAAACCCCAGGATTCCATAGGATGTTGAAAGTGGAATAATAGTGCTATAACAGTCTAGTGCGGAAATGGCAAAAATGCTAGAACTTTGGGGAGTAAAGGAAACTCTCATGGAAGGAAAAATTCTCATGGGGGGGCATATGGCCTTATAACCCTGCCCCCTGTACCTACAGCCCTGCAAACAGCCTGGGGCAATTCACAAGGTGCAACAGTAACTTCCCCTACACACACACATAGAGGCTCACGTCTGTTTTCCCCCTTCCCCAAAGGAGACTGGAATCTGTTGTCATTTCTTCCTACTGACCTTCCCGCGTTTGGGGCCATGCTCTGTTGTCAGGAGTGTATGTTGGGATGAAAGAAGGAATAATGGAAAAGAGGATCACTGTCCCACCAGACCCAGGGATGTCCAATGCAACCCACAACAGAAGTGCTTACGGAACTAAATAGGAAGACGCAAAAGCTCTCTAGTGTTTTGCAGATTAAAAACAGAGATACTCTTGCATACCAGCTATACCTCTGTTCTCATGCCAACCAGGGTTTGCTGTTTGTGTGCCTCCCACTTACCTTGTCTTTACTGCCAACACTCTTGGAGAAGGATGGGAGGGAATGGGGCCTTGTGAGTGAGAAGAACAAGAGAATGTTCTAACCATATCTATATGATATGTTTATATTATTTTATACTGATTAATGATCAGTGTATCTCCCCAAAACTCCTTGAGATTGAAGTTCAGTTGAGCATAAATATTTTCTGTGCCAAAAACATGTTGCTGCCTAAGGCAAAGCAGTAAATGGCAGCTCCTATCCATCCAAGCAAGCCAGGCAAGTTGCTTTGACACGTGAGGCACATCATCACTGTCGTCATCATCCACAAGCAACTCTTTCCATCCCTAACAGTACAAATGGGGGGAAAAAAAGTGTTTATTAGTTACCAGTTGCCTGCCCATTCCTATCACTCAGTTACATACGTTGTATAATAAAAGGCTGGCCCTTGACAGATCAGAACACAGGCCCTCTCAAAATGCTGAAGTTTCTAAATTTCCCTTTGGGGAAAGAATAACTGTGAAAGAAGTGTAAGGCTGTGGTGTCCCATAAAATCTGGGGTAATACTGACCAGAGTTCAGCCTCTTTACCTGAGACTGGAAACCAGCAATAAGCTGTCATAAAGCACAAAGCAACTAACAGGAGGAACAGAGAATGATCATAACTGTATCATGTTATGATGTGGAAAAGCTGGTTACTGTGATGAGTCATGTAGTAGAGCCAGGGCCTGCAGGGTCAAAACCCCAGGAACGTTGATTAGCAGGGACTATGATACCATACCACACCTGCCCCCATACCCCTTTGAACTCCCCTCTGAATTTAACTGTGACCTATACAGCAGCAGGAAGGAAAATGTGTTCTTCCTCAGAAACAAGGTATTGGTATGAGCTATCTGTGTTGTAATCCAGAGTATTTGGGCTTGGCTTCACCATGCCCTGGTAAGACCCACCAGCTTTACAAAAGACCTGTTTCCAGTAGAGGTTAAAACTGCTAATAATTGTTTTAATGCAATACAACTGCTTACAGTTTTTGTTTATTCCTTGGGGCTACAGAGTTTCTCAAGATGAGAATTGCAGCATCAAAATTCACCAATTGTAACATTAAGGCAACATGGACCAATTCTAAACTGACATTCATAGAAATAACTGTCTCCACTGGTAATATAAGAAGTGACTTTGCCACAGACTGTCTTGAGTAGGGAAGACAAGAATATTCATAATTGTTCATTGAGAAAAGGATTTCTCTGTTCAGGAATAAAATAGACTAGTGACACTTTTGCTCAGTTTTCTTCTCACATTTGATGTCCTAAAGCGGTGCAGAGGAATTATTTTGTGGAGAAAAATACATGGGGATTTTTCATACACCTCTCTCCCCACCCAAAAAAGACAGGATGACAATTTCTTCTGCTTGGTGGGAGGAGAGTAGGGAGAGTAAAAGCTGAATGAGTGGTGGGTATAGAAGGAGAAAAAAACAGAGAGAAAGAATAAGAGTGAAAGATACAGTTCCCATATTGTTGAGCTGGCTGGGCTTTACTTGAGTTTTAGCTATGGTGTCTAATAGCTATTTATGCCCTTAGCTAGCATGGATTCCTAAATGTTATTTTTTAAAAAGTGTTTGTGAGAGTTGGGTAAGGTGCAACTGCACTATACGTTTATATCAGTTCCACAGCACTTCCATTTGTATAGTTACATCCTAAGGAATCCTAAGATTTGGAGGTACCTACAAGGTATTGTGAAGAGGATTACTTAATGGTATTGTGAAGCAAGCACTCAGGGGACCTAGTTAACTGTAGTTCAGGATACTGGATTAGATGCAGTCATTCTCAAACTTTACTAGTCCAAATGCTTGGATTTCAGTTCCTCCAATCCTTGACCACTGGCCAAGTTGGCTGGGAATTCTGGGGCTTGAAGTCCCTAACATCTGAAACACCAGCATTTGAGAACAAAAGGATTGGAGTCTTCCAGGAGAATATTCTAACTACCTCACAAGTACAAATTCCAAGATTCTTTAGGATAGGTTCACAACAATTCAAGTGATGTGAAACTTTTTAACTGTATGGTGCAGATACACCATATGTCTACATCCTTCATAGAAGTCAAGATATGAAGGAAAATGTCCTCCCCTGTTGTTCTGCAAGAAGCAACCCCCCTATTACTTTTTAGTGTTTTTCATAAAGCTATTTGCTTTTGTATCTGAAAACATCTGAGTTGACTGTTTCACTTCTTTCATTTCCAGTTTCAGTTCTGATTTTATGTTATTTTTAATATCAGTGCCTAGTTACATCATGTGACTTCTCATTTCCTGAATTTCTTCTAATAATTTCCAAAAATTACTAGAACAAAAACGCTGAGCCTGTTTTTTCTTCCTCTGCTAGACCCTTTCTAGGGATGGTGTGGGAGTGACTATTGCTCATCTTTTTGTAAATACTAATTTTACTATGCTTGTAAAATACACTCCTATAACTCATATTACCCAACAGTTTTATTGTGAAAAATGTCATAAACATGAGGACAATAATTAAACAAACAAATAGGATCCCAAAATCTGTGGAATCACCATTCCTCTGGAGGCTATTCTAGCTGCCTATCTAAATCATATACTGTCATTAAAGGTATAGAACATCCACACTTTTCAAATTCAGCTGTTTTTTAATTTTTGCTTTATTTTACCTGTATATCTGCATTGTGGTATTTGTTTATGGTATTGGAATCTGAAACGGTTAAGAGCCATGTTTCTGAGAAAGCAGTGTGGTTTCTCTGCATTTTAGCCTCACAAATACAGCAAGTCACCCTTTTATTATCTTAATGCCGCACACTCCAGACAGATACAACAAAGAGGCTCATGGAACCCTAAAGACTTAAGAATTTTTGTTTTAGCATAAGCTTGCTTCTACTGCAGCCCACTGCATCAGCTACACCTGAAGAAGTGGGCTTCAGTCCAAGAAATTTTATCTCAAATAAAATTTGTTTGCGTTTAAGGTATCACAAGACACTTAGGCCCTTTCTGTATGATGATGGCATCCTGACATGATGCAGGACGTTATTATGGTCCCATCTTTCTCATGTCGCCAGCTAGCGTGATCGCGGGGTAAATCATTGACGGAGTTTCTCCATCAATGACCTCCGATCGTGTGACATCCCATCCTTCCTGGCCATGCAGAAGGGCAGAAAGCGCAATGGAGGGACTTCCTGCCCCAGTGCAGCATGGGAAAGAACCCGGCTGTGCTGCCGAGGGAAGAGGGGTATCCCTCTCACTCCCTTCTGCAGGGAGCCGGTCAGGTGCTGAGGGGTTTGGTAGGAAGAGGGCAAATGTAAACTTGGACACTTCTTTGCTACATTTATTTTGAACAATGAGTACAAAATGCATATACTTTCTGTCAGAGAAGGAGAAAGCAAGTTCCCTATACCTACCCCATTTCTTGCATATTTATGAGACCAGGTTAATATACCTTTTCCTATGATGTTCCTTCTTGAGGATTTAAGGGTGGTGGATGACCAGTGCATTTAAAGCAGCAAAGAAGTCTTTGGCCTTTTCCACATGGGGTTTTTGAAATGGTGCAGTCCGTCCTTCAAGAAGGAGGTCTGCACCTCGGACCAGACTGGGTCGGACCTATTTAAGGTAGATCCATAGCTCAGTCCGGTCTGGAATGACCCCAACTGGTCCTCCAGAGTACTTTTGAAAGACCTGTTTCTTTCGATCTTTCAAAAGCACGCAGCGCGCCACTGTGAGCCTGCCCCCTTATGCAGATTCGCATGCTCGCACCAATGCGAGCCTGTGATCTACCCGGGGGTGGGCTTTAGGCTGGCGAGCTTCAGTGGTTGGTCGAGACCCTTGACCAACTGGAAGCCGCCATTTGGGACGCCGGAGCAGTGCATATGGACGAGCACGCACTGCTCTGAAGCACTGTGGACCGGACCGAGGAGCTGAAAGGTCTGGTGAGTAGCGGCGTGGGGCGATTCCTTCGCCCGGTGTGGAAAAGGCCATAGTTTTTCCTGATAGTCCTAGCTTCTCTGACTGCCAGCTGAGGCCAGAGGCTGCAGTCCCAGGTCAGCACAGCAATGCTTGCTAGGTTGGAACCTTATTCAAGTATTTATTTTACATATTTTTCACTTTTCTGGGACTGAAAGCAGCTCACTGCAAGACATAAAGCAAGACCAAATGAAAACTCAATAACAGCCAAAGAAAGTATAATATTAAAATGAAGTAGCTCGCCAAGAATTGAGACCACCAGATTAGAAAGCAAAAATAAAAGTTTATTTTTCTGCAGGGATCTCAGTGGAATGATTTCCAAAGCCTGAGAGCCCCGATCCAGGTATTAGCTCTCTTTTTATACCCTCTTGTAAACAGGTTACAGGAAATGATTACATATGACCATATATGAAGTGTTTACAGGTCAGGCAGACCTGGGTTACATCTTTCAAAAATGATGTATTTTGGTACCAAGGGAGTATTTCTCCAACATCAAAACTCCCTAGGTTCCCGGCACTGCTAAGCACATACCTAAGCCTCTTGATAAGATAAAGGGCGCATCTGCTCACCTTATTTTTCTATATTTTTCTACCTTAGCATTAGCTTCTTCAACTTAACCCTTTCATTCCCCCCTTTATGCCAAATTCTACGCAATTTGACATACTTAAGCTTGCTTTTGGGCCATAACAGCAAAATGAGCTGCCTTCCCCTCCATAGCTTGGGAGAGAGAGGCATGTACACATTTCATAGCACAAGAAATACATATCATTACTAAAAACCCTACTACAATTAAAAGTACAATACCTAGAAACAAGGTTTTTAACCAGCTAAGATCTGGAAGCCAAGAAGTTAACCAATCCCAGGGGTTACTAACGCCACTGTCATTATTTTGTATCAACCCTTGCAACTGCTGTATCTCATCCTCTATAGTCTTGTTCAAATCATGAAACGCAACCTTGCATCCTCCTTTGACTATGGTACAAAACCCCCCTTTTCTGGCTAACAAGTAATCCAAGGCCATTCGATGTTGTAACAATAGCTGATTTAGCTCTTCAATTTCTTGTTGGAGGGCTTGTACCAATTTCCCAGTCGCATTTATAGTTTTCTCCAATCTGCAAGTCAATCCTATTATGCTCCTACGATTTTCTTGAGCCATAATTCCTGGGTAGGATCCCAAAGTGAGGACCCCTGTGATCAGTCCTCCTCCTACTCTACTACCCTCACTCTCAGACAATTGTGGCCTCACGATGACCAGATCCTCACATTGACTTCCCAGTGGTCCCACTAAATGCCGTTTCTTCCTACCAACTCGTTTGATCTGTCTTGGTAGGAAAACTTGGACAGGTATAGTCATATATCCTATTCCTATACACTGGTAAGTCCCTGGGTGGTAGTTGGTGGCCCACCCATTAAAGTAGAACCATAAATGCGGGTCTCTAGCCATCAATCCAGAGCATATACTACCTGACCCTGTATAATTAGGAGTGAACATGGGATATTCTGGGTATAAATCTCCAAAATTAGTTTCATTTAAGTCCCCCTTGGGTTGATAGGAGTTATTATATGTGCCATACAAATAGAATCTATCACTACATGCTGAATAATTTCCCAGTTTACCATAAAATGAGGAATATTTTATATATCCTTTCCACTTAGAATTCCAAGATCCACTATGGTGACAGCAAAAACACATTCCGGGGGAATAAGTATAAAACTTCAACCGCCTAAATCGAGTCTTGTTTATATTACTATCAACTTTGGCAAACATATTGGGATTCCCTCTCAATGCTGACTGTAGGGCTCCTACAACCACTCCCGGTTCACTAATAAGGGAGGGCATAAAACCGAAATCTGCTACAGTCTGTGGATGTTCATAGATCAGGGTGACATTGGGTCCGTGTTGTTGGAACATGTGTGCAGCATGTCGTTTGAACCAGTTAGCCTCGACTACTCCACCCATCACGCTCCACATCCCGATCAACATTACCCACTTCATTTTCGGAGCCACTCAGGGACCCAAATCTACTTACTCCACACAAATTCCTTCTGTACATATACAAAAATACTAAAATACCAAGAAATATACACACTACTATTATTATTAGATCACTAATACTAATATTCATTGTTTCTCTCCCATATCCACTGTAGGGGATCTGGCCGTGCGTAGAGTAGTCAGCCTCCGGAGTGACTACAGCAGGGCTCAGTCCCAATCTTCCTCCTCTGCAGTTGCTAGGTCTGACCGTACGTAGAGCTACCAGCGTCCAGCGGGTGGCAGCAGTAGGGTCTAGCCTAGAGTCTTCATTCACCTGTTGCGGATCTGACTGTGCGTAGA
>CAOKZL010004176.1:0-47082 GCA_948472985.1 Iguana delicatissima
AAGTCCCTTGACTACCCTTTGATAGGGGGGGTGGAAAACTTTTGAGCCACCATCTGAACAGATTCCTCTTTAAGGCTTCAAAGAAAATACCTTTATCAAGAAGAAAATATACTTTTTCTCAAAAACACTGAATCTGTGCATTAAAAGCTGATGGTCTATGAGTACATTTCATAAATTGGACTTTTTTAAAAATTTAATAACACACAGACTTTGGACACTTAAAGAGGGTGAATTCCTCACTCCATCTTACAAATTGAAAACAACAACAACAACACTATTTTGCATGTATTTTTGTTTTTTTTTTTAAGTTAGGAATTTTCTTACCTGTATTGGAAATCTCACTGAAGCTGTTTAATTTGAACTTTTGCCCTTTAAAATTTTTTTGCACAATTTTTGAGTAGAAGTTTTTTTTTAATTGATTATATTTTGCCTTTAATTGTTGTTATTTTTAACTTTTAAAGGGTAAGTTTGTCATGTTTTTTCTCCTTTTTCAGTTTTTTAGGCACTTTAAAGATTGGAGACATGTGGTAAAAATATAAAAAAATTGGGAGGATTTGAAACCAGAACTCAGGATTTGTAAACTTGGGCTTTTAACAAAAAAGAAACCAAGGAAAAATTTAAAAGATAAAAAAACCCAAACATTTGATTTTTCAACCACTTCCCCCAAAATTTAAAAACACCTAAAAGAAAAAGAGTTTCCCCCCGAGGGGCCATTGCCATATTTTGCAGTGGTCTGAAAAATTGAAAAAAAGGGTTTTTAAATTTGGGTGGCAATTTTTATGTCAAAAGCAATTTCTAATTTTGGATGAAGTTTAAAAAAAATAAAAAAAGTTTGTCTCAAGAGAGTTTTTTCCAGGCCCCCCCCTTTTCAAACCAAAAGGTTTAAAAAAAAAAAGCTGTTGAGGAGTCATTTCCTGCCTCATATGCAAAACCAAGAGACAAAGAATTGCAGCACCAGGAGAAAAATTAAATGTTTCCTGAGCTCAGACTTTCATAAGCATTTTAAAAAAATTTCTCTGGGAAACAAAAAAAGAAAATCAAAATAAAAATAAAACAAAATATATCATGCTATGTTGCTTACACAGAGCAAAACCAAGAACTGTATTATTCAGGAGGTTTCCAAACAAACTTTAATTCCCCTCAGAAATGAAGCTAAAATTCTTTTCACCAAATTGCTCCAAATTTTCACCTCCTTGTTTTCCTTTGAAAGAGGCAACAGAGATAAAAGACTGTTTTGCTAATGAAATCCTGTGGGGGCTGTGGGCTTCTCCCCCTTTAAAGGACCCCCCTTTTAGGCTACAACTTGGGGGAAAGGACAGTTTTTGAAAAGGACAGTTTTCCCTTTTTTTTGCATTTCCTTATTGCAGTTCTATGGCTAACATGTGGTTTTTGCATGTTCTTCCTTTTGATGGGGAGTCCACTCTGAAGCATCTGGATTTGCCTGAGGCTTTCTCAAATTTGGCCTGGGCTTCCTTTCAGCAAATGAAAGGGCCAATTTTTTTGCTTCAGAGCACTGTTTTGTGCTCTTAATTGCTTTTCTTTTCCTTTTGGTTTTTTTGGGGGAGCTTGAATGTTTAGGGTTTTTTTGAATCAAAAAAATAGTGGCAGAGATGGTGTCCTCAGGCAGCTTTCCCCTGGGGGTGGCAATCGGAAGGGAAGGAGAAGACTTCAGGGAAAACAGCAGAACTGACTGACTGCTGTGTTTGGAGCTCCCTCTCAAGCAACTCCATCCTCTTGTGACATGCTGCATGAATTGGTTGCAGTGCATTTAGTGCTGCAAGAATTGGTTGCAGCGCAATCAGTGCTGCTTCAGAATTTAAAAATCCATTGGCAGGGGCTTTGTCCCTATCAGTCCCAATGCCTGCCTTCACCCAAGTTATTCCCACATTTGTCAGGCCTCAATTTGGCCATGACATTACTAGGGAGTTCCTTGGACTGAGGGCACTCCTATTCTGAAAAATTCAAACTGGGGTATAGTCCAACAGGAGGAGGACTATTAGTCACTGCGCTCACTGGTTGATTACCTCCAAGTCTTAGAGTGTTTTGCCAGTGCATCATGAGCTCTAGGGTGGGTCGTTTGTCAAACTGGCTCATGTCAAGTCCTAAATTTTTCAAGCACCCCAAAGTCTCATTCTTTCTTCAGAGTAAGTCTGTATATTGGGATCATCTGGGTTGGAGCCAGGGAACTGAGGCAGAGAAGCAGAGTTCCCTGCCTTACTGGAGTGGCTGCGTGAATCCCTGCCTTGCCAGTGGTCCTGCCTGACTCTGCGATCCTGCTTGGGAGGGGGGCGTGAATTCCAGTTCCCTCTTGGAACTGAATCTGGGGCTATCTTCCTAAATCTTGAATGGGGTCCAAAATTAGAGTAAGTTACCTCCTGTATGGGCTCCCAACTTTCAGCTTCCTTTTTGTGGGGCTTCTGTGGGGGTTTCAAAGCTCCAGTCTCACGGAGTAAGTCAGAGACTCTCCTAAGATTGGCGTTAAAATCATCCCAGGTTGTGGTCTCGGGATTTATGAGACCCAAAGCCATTTTAGTCTCATGGTTCAAGCCTCCATAAAGGAGGGTTTTGAACTCCAAAGTGTCAAAGTTGTGCCCACAGGCGGTTGATGGGACTTTATCTGCAAGAATAGCCAGTAGCTGCTTCCGCGCCACATAAGCCTCAGGGTTTTCCCGGTGACCCTGTTGCTCCATGGCGTCAGCACACCAGCACTCTGTCCAGGCCAAAGGATCCTCACTATCTCTCTCATCCAGTCGTGTGCCTCAAGCCTAACTAGGCTACGAGCAGCCACAGCCAAACTCAAGAGTAGGAAGTTCTGAGGGAGACATACAAAGGCGAGCTAACTGAGTTAAGTCCTGACTGTTAGCGGTGGGGATGTGAATGAATGACTGCATTCAGCCACATGATCCCAGTGGACTTATTTGAGGAGCCCCAGTTGGTCTGCGATGGCTTTTACCCTCAGTGGTACGCCAGGGGACCCTAGTTTCAGTGATCTGTGTCTCCTGTTCTTCCACGTTGCTGAAGTGCCTGCTCCAGCAGTAATAGTTCTGCGTGTCATAGATACATGTCTCTACGAGATGAGCAGGGGACTTTAGAGGCACTCCAGTCTGGGTTAACAGGAGGAGGGGCCAAAGCTTCCTCCGGCAAGGGCTCATCCCCTATTTTCCTGCGCAAACGAGGGGAGCAGCCGGGCACACAGCCGATATTAAAGCCTTACAGAGTTTGGAGCTGACTCTCCAGTGTGGCAATTTGCTTCAGACACACAGAGTGGCTGAGCTGCATCCTGCTGTTCGTTGACTTTGCCAGACCATGAATTTAGCAGCGGCTTGGGCATGTTCCAGCTCAGCCTATAAGGCTTGCGCTTTCTCTTCCCATGTTTGGGCTACCAAAGTCAAATCACTGAATTTCTGGGCTGAGGCTTGGGCTATAGATGCAAAAGTCATCTTGTCTGCCCTCAATGCCTCAATCTCGGCTTGAAACTGGGAAATTTCCTTTTCTCGTTCTTCTAGCTTCCCCCGGGTCTCCACTAGGGCATTACTAGCATCTCTGGCCACAAGCCATAAACCCCAAACTGCCAACGCATCCTTTGATGGCCCAAATGGGTTTCTAGACTTAGCTGCCAGGGCATATGCTTCACGGAGTGAATCAAAGGGATTTGCCGTCTGAAAAACCAAATTTTTCCAGGGGCACTGGCAGCGCTCTAACTTCCTCGGACCTCCTCCTCGCACATGAGGCCCTTCACAGTAACGACAGACGTAACAACAGAGCTATCCTTCACCATCTCTACACTTCTAAATTCACAAATCCACAAACCACAAATAAAACTCACAAGTCAAACAACAAGGGACCAGGAATCTGGAGGGATGGGAAGCCCTGGGGGGATTCGGAAAATGAACTCACTGGAACTTCAATCAGGAAAGAGGGAAGGGAGCTGATTCTCCAGCCTGCCCAAACAGAATCTCTCTCATACAAGAGAATGAGGAAACGGTTGGCGCATGGGATGAGAAGGCCACTAAGACCCAGGAGACACCCTTCAGGAGTACTCGCCTGCCTAAAATGGGGAGGAAGAACTCAAAAGAACTTACTAAGCTGTCTGGCCAAACGGCTGGGGAAAAGGGAGGAAGAACTGAAAACCAACCGTTCCTAAACTGGTTTTTCTGAGTGAGGAGGTACCTTCCCTTCCCCTTGGGATAAACCTCTGAACCCAAGTCTAGCTGGGTGCTTCCAACCTTTATCCTAGTCGGCTAGCCAAATTCTTAAGAAGCCAAGATGCACTCGTGCCTCTTTAACACACACATGAAAAAAACCAAGCTGAATCTCGAAGAAGGGGGGCGAAGGGGGAAGACACGGAAAGAGCAGGAGGATTTTGTCCCTTTTCCTCTAAAGTGCTTTGTGTGTGCCTTGCTGCTTGCTAAGATGTTGAATGTGTGTAGACTGTTACTTAACGCTATCCACTAACGCTAAAGCCAGCCCACAATAGACCCAAGATGGGAGGTAATTCCCAGGACAAAAGAAAAGAGGGGAAGAGATTCAGAGATTGAGATTCCCACCTGAAAGAATGCTAAACACACAGAGAACGCACACACACAACGTTCCTGCCTAGCTGTGCTCTAATATTTGCTCACTGATCGTTCTCTAATTCAGCACCATTTGGTTTGAGAAAGTTAGGTATTAGGTATTCCTTCTCAAAACAGAGGTACCAGGAGCTGCCCGTGTTGCTCCACCAATCTGTTACCCTGTTTCTCTGGGGTCCTGAGAAGGACACCCAGAATGACCCAAATATTAACACAAAATTGGGAAAATGAGCTAGAGCACTGCTTTAGCTTCACAAGAGGCAGGGTAACGTCAGCAGGACCTTTTGCTCTATGTCTACAGAGTCAAATCAGTGAGCCAAACAAATTCAGAATGAACCAATTAATATTTTATTGGGAAAATTAAACAAATAAGACAACAATCACACCACTAACTAAATAAGAAATAGGAAAATAGAAATGAATTCAGGAATAAGCAATACGACCTGATCCTGTCTCCATCCTTAACCAGTTGAAGACAATGAAATTTCCTGGGAAGCTCGCTATGCAAAACTGGCAGCAAGATGAGAGGAAACTAAAAAAGCGGCTCCCTGAACTATCAAAACCAGGGGTTTTTAACCAAGTTGTGCCTGTGATCCCTGTCATAAACTTTAGAACAAAGTTAACTTTGAAATGCACCAAAAGGCTTAGAAGTGGATCAAAACATATCAATCATGCAGCCCAAGTGTCAATCAATGGACACTTTTCTGGTGTTATTATCTATAGGCAGCGAATCAGGTATCTTGTGAGATGAAAGGCCAGATCCCGAGCCACAGCCAGACTTTTGAAATGCCCGCCTAAGAGAGGGGAAGTTGGAATTCCCGTCATTAACCAGCTGCTCCTTGTGCCTGTGTATTTCTCAGGATCCTGGCAAACATGGCCAGGGATCATGGAAAGGTCAAATTATTTGATATCACAAAGGGATATCTAGTGCTCAAAGTTCATGCCTAAATCACAGTTACAACTCTCTTGGCTAACGAGAGGCAGGGTAACTCACCGGGAATCTTTTACCCTATGTATACAGCGTCGGGTCAGTGAGCAGGCAGTAAACTCTTTAGGCTGTGCATTCAGTGCAGTGACTGTATAGGACTGGGCTCAAGTATGCTCAGGGATTAAACAAGCAAGCCTGGTCTGAGCTGTCAGTCACTCTTCTCTCTTTCAGTGAATCTACAGCATCATGTTACAAAGAGGAGTGAAACTTGTGCCCCCCTTGGCCTTGCCTTTGTGATGTCATCCCTGCAAACCAGTGGAATGGAGCCAGAGCAGGAGGCAGGGCATGAGGTAGACTTGACAAATTCAATATCCCAAAGAAAAGATGTGGATCATCTGGTGTCTGGCCACTGGACTTTTGGGAACAGGTACACGTTTGATCTGATCTCCTTATGCACAGCTCATCTGAGACCCTGCTGAGTAAATTTGTTTTCCCCTCTGCTTTCTCTTCCAGGAAACTCCAATGCTGAGATCAAGCAACCGTGGAGTCTGGTGCTGCCTGAGGGCAAATCTGCCACCCTGTCATGCAGTCAAAGCTTTGGGCATAACAGAATGCTCTGGTTCCGGCAGGATGGAGGGCAGGGGCTGCAGCTCCTCTACGACTTCTATCACACACAACAGCAAGAGAAGGGCACAGTTCCGGAACGTTTTGCAGCTGATCAACCTGAAAACAACCGTTGCAACCTGAATATTTCCTCCACAGAGCCAGGTGATTCAGCCGTGTACTTCTGTGCAAGCAGCTTAGACACAGCACTTGAAAGTAACCCTTTCTTCCTACAAAAACATTTTATTGCTGCATGTGGAGCTTGTGAGAGAGCTGCTAGATGTTTCCAATCTCATGTTTCACCCATAACCCACCAACATGTGAAATTGGTGCACTACTGCAAGGAGAACTGGGGGAGAAGTGAGGAAGTCCCTGATCATTCCTCTGCTGGATGATGATCTGTTTTGTTGATGTGGTTTATTCCACTCTAACTGTGACAGTTGTATCCTATGGAATCAAGCGATTTGCAGTTTAGCATTCCCAGCCAGATACCTCCTCTGGGGCTTCACCAAACTACAAAGCCCAGGATTCCACAGGGTGGAACTACAACAGTTAAAGGAGAATAACAGTGCAAATGGGCCTTTGTAGTGCTAATATTCAGTATCTGTTATTATCTGAATGGCAGCCATTAGAGAGTAGATTTCACAGGAACATTTCTCCAAGGTTGTTTCTAGATGTGAAGATGCTCATATATGTTATAGCTTTAATTGATCCAGGTATGATTATACATGGAAAGACATGAGGTGTGGGTTTGGGGTGAAAGGGTGATTGTGGAAATGCTGATTTCTCTTGGCAACTTACCATATACTTCCAAAGAACCCTTGCTGAGAGGTGTGGTTCTCTCTGTGTGAGAGCCAAACTAAGCATTTCGTGGCACACCCAGTTTAAGATCTTGAGTCACGCTCAAAGAAGGAGGGAGGTGGGATCACATTTAGAGCCGTGTCAGGAAATACGCTTTAAATCCCCACCCTACCATTCCACCCTCCATCACTTTCCTCTGCACTGACAGCTCTCTCCTCTCCAAATCATTCATGGTCCTTCCCCGCACTGCATTTGTTCACAGATTACTTGACTTCATCGGCTTCAGCCTGCCACCAGGGGTCTCTGTTGACTCTGGAGAATTGCCCTTGGCCTCTTTTGGAAATATTAAGATGTTGTTTTCCATGAAACAACTTAGACAACTCCAGCTTTGATCAGGTTGTGCTGTCTCTCCTTGCCTTTCTGCAACTTCACTGGCATAATTCCAACTGGATGTTGAGGAGCAAGTATCAAGTGCAGCTGTATGAAACTTTCAAGCCAAGGGCCAGGCTCCATCTCAGAGAAGCAGCAATGGGGACAAGCTGCTTTGTGATCATTTACCTCTTCCAAGTAGGTAAGTCCTTGTTGAAAATTACCTTTATAGATTCTTTTGATTGTTCTCAATTAAGACCAGAGATGCCACTGAATGCAGAGGGGACCCAACAGAAAATGTAAAAGTGTCCACTTTTCAGTGAGTTTCAATGAATTAATAATTGGTCTGGAGGGAGAGAGGGATGAAACTTTCTCTCCACACTTCAGGGGAAAATAGCTTGGATTGTTGGGGTCAATCTGGAATCAAGCAGAGATGTGCTTCCCATTACTAGCTTTGACAATCTTCTAAGGGAAGCTCTCTACAATATTCTTGTTGAAAAGAAACAATTTTTTCTCTTTTTTTACCCAGGATATTCAGTTGCAGCAATCATTCAAATACCAAGTGCTGTCCTGCGGGAAGGCCAAAACATCACTCTAGAGTGCAAGCAAACAGAAAACCATCCACACATGTTCTGGTACCGGCAAGAAGCAGAGCACAATCTACAGTTCCTCTATTATTTCAATTCTGTGACCCTGTTAGAGAAAGACACTGTTCCTGACCGCTTTACAGCCAACTGCCCTCAGACAGGACAGTGTAACCTGATCCTTTCATTTGTGTAGGGAAAGGATTCAGCGGTGTATTTCTGTGCAAGCAGTTTAGACACAGCCCTTCAAAGTAACCCCCCTTTTCTACAAAAACTTCCTCATTTTAGATGTGCTTGTGCAAAACCAAAATCATATGCTTATAAATCATTCTTACTATGAAGGAAATAACTGTTTAACTGTTAAAGTGAGAATTGTATGTAATCCTCCTCCCTCTTCCAACTAGAGAGACCCCAGAATTGTTTTAAAGGTGAGAGTGCTCAGCAATGGCAGACAGGTCATTCTTGATTTGTACTACTTCTGGATAACTTTCATTGTTTATTGTTTATTATTTACTTGTAGATACCTTTTATTGAGAATCAGCATCGTGTCAGCATTGGACTATGATCCTGGACCCTTGCTCTGCCACGGAAATCCACCGGGTGACCTTGGGCATATCACACATTCTCAGCCCTAGAAAACCCCATGATAAGTTCACCTTAGAATAGACATAAGTGGGAAATGACATGAAAGCACACAATGACTACAACAACAGATACCTCTTTACAAAACAATGAAAACACAAAATACTACTAATAGTACAGAAGTATGGAACAATCCGAGTACCATGAAAGCAACGTCAACATGAAAAGTCTTTGATCATATCCATTAGTCCATTACCCTGGGAGAAAAGGCTGTGGAGATGTTTAAGAAGATGCAGGACCAAAGTCAAAATACTCCCAAGAGAAAAAGTAGAAGATGTATAACTATGAAGCTTAAAGTGTAGAGAATTTCTTGAGGTAAAACCTCGAGTTAGTGGTGCATGGTGAGGAGATCATTTCTGTTTATGGCAATAGCTGTCCTTTTCTACAACTTTTCCTCTTGTCAGTTGTCTTGTCATGCTCTCTTGTCAGCTGAAAAGTACACAGTACTCCAGATGTGATCACATCATGGATTGTGTATAAGAGCAGTATGTTACTGTCAGTTTTATTTTTTTATTCATTTATGATTATTCCCTTTAATTCTCATGTTGATGTGCAACACAATATTTGCCCTTTTTGAAACAAAACAAAACACAGCAGTAGCACAGATCAAGATTTTCATTATGCTGTTTACCACAATGCCAAAACCTCTTCTCAGTGAGTTGCTGCTGGTTGAGATCCCCTGACAATCTATGTGAAGTTTGGATTTTTTATTTCATTAGTATTTTGTTTCTTGTTTTATCATTCCCTTCATATGCGAAAGATGACAAAAGTCATAATAAGCTGCCTGGCAACACTTTCCACATCTTAAAAATAGTTCCTGGGGCCCTGAAAGTAATTCAACTCCCAACACAAACATGAACCAGGGCAAGTCTCACCACAAGAGGAGTAAACACTGAACTATATAAAAACTCTTAGAGTGTAGAAACTCCAAAAATGATTTAAACCATAGAAGTAAGTGACCACAAATGTTAAATGAAAGTTGACTTTATGATAGGGCTAGCCATCAGAGATGAAAATACAGTTGGCCCTCCACATTTGGTACAGTTAGGGGCACAGGACCATCGCAAAAGTGGAAAAATTGAAAATATCAAAAAGTGTGTGTGTGTGTGTCTGTGTGTGTGTCTGTGGGTGTGTCTGTGGGAAGGAGTTCAAGGCATGGTGAGGAGAGCAGGTACCCAAAGTCTAAACCATAGTAGCCTATACAGTGTTGTAGACTCAAGTTGATAGACTTGGACTCTAGCCAGACTTCAGTGACTTGACTCAGTAAAAATTCACTCACTCGACTTGAGACTTGCATATTTTTAGTGACTGACTTGGTTCAGTAACATAACACATTCCTCCAGAAACCTTACAGCTTACTGGTCACATGACAATCTGCTCAAGCCCAAAGTGTGGACACATTTCTCAGAAGGAACAGCAAATGGTTTAGGCAGTGGGGTTGAGGTCTGCTCAGCAGCCTGTCCCTGCTACATATAGGAGGAGCTTTCTAAAACTTTTTCTAAAAGCAGAAGGCAAGACTCGCCCCCAGAGTGCAGGGCGCATATCTCAGAGGAGAACAGAAAATGTGGTAGGCAATGGGATTGAGGAGGAAGGATCGCTCCTTCTAAAGCTCTCAAAGCTTCACTTCTGAAGCTACAGATGGCAAAATCACAAAAGCAGAGGACCAACTCTACTTAAATTGTTAAAACTGATTTTGTTCGACTCTGTCAAGAAATTCTGGAACACAGGTTGGGCTATAAAGTTGGTTCCCAGACTTGAGACTTAACTCAAGACTTGACTTGAAAGTATCTTGCAAGGACTTGAGATTTGACTTGAGACTTGGAGTAAAAGACTTCAATACATCACTGGCCTTATACTTCCTCTCTGTCTTCCATCTCCTTTCTGGGATTGGGGGAGCATCAGGAGAGGGTTTGTGGTGCTGAGAAACTGGACTGTGATCTGGCCAGACAGTGACTGGTGGAGGAGGAGGATCAGAGCTGCCAAAAGGGAAGGTTGCCCTGGAAAAGAAGTGTGGGGGGTTAGGGGTTGGAGAAACTTGCCATTAATCAAATCTGTGAAAGTCAAGTCTGTAAATGTGACTATACATTCTTGCAGCTTTTTCAGTGCTATCTTCCTAAGCTAAGGACATCCAAAAGTTTTATTAGCTGCAAAATATTGTTCAACTCCCTGGGCTCTGTGAATGAGAAGTAGGTCCTGGATCGATTAGATCAGTGGTTCTCAACCTGTGGGTCCCCAGATGTTCATGGACTTCAGCTCCCAGAAGCCCTGAGCATTGACCATAGTGGCTGGGGCTTCTGGGAGCTGAAGTCCACGAACATCTGGGGACCCACAGGTTGAGAACCACTGGATTAGATGAAAATAATTCCTAATGTTTATTCAAGAAGTTCATAAATGCCTGGGAAGAACCTGGCTCAGACCCATGGGAACCAATGCATAAAGTCATCACATTGTATATGCAGAAGAGATAGAAATGTTACGGCTTGCATTTCCATAGCTCCTTCAAGTCCAAACAGAGAACTTGCTAAATGCAGAAGCCTTGTCATCTACCGGTGTGCCAGTTTCTTCTGCAAGCCTCACCCTTTCCTCAATACTGTTTTTATTTCGAATCATCAGCTGGAGATCAAATCTAAGTTTCCTTGCCGGGCACTGAAGAATAAGAGCTGTTCTCAGTGCATAGCTAGTAAATCTCACTATACTATCTGATCAGGATTTTCAATAAGAAGGTATTTAGATGGATATCAAATGTAAATATCTTGCTCTCTTAAACTTTATTCTGAAGAGTTTTCAAGACCTTCCTGTACAAAAAAATGCCATGGCTTCCCCCAAACCACCTATCCAGTATCTTCAGGGCAAAGACTCCAATTTGTTGATGCTAAGGCAGTGTAACCAAATTATAAGACCAATCATTACATTTCCTCTACCCCAGTAGGTCAAGAGCTGTCCCACTTGCCCTAAATCCCTACAAACGGCCCCCAGAGCTCTCCCCAACTGGAATTTGGCTTCTGGCCTTTAAAAGCACAGCTCCACTCTTGATATACTTATAAAGTTGAGGCAGAAACTCTGAGATGACACTCTTTGGCTCTTGACTGGGTAAGAAAAAGCTCAGATTATCTGTATGCATCCTTTCAACACATCCCATCCATAAGGTGAGAATTAATGCAAAGTATTTAAATGTGTGTCTCACAGTGCAGGATGAACTCTCTCTCCTCCAGGTGGAGCCTTTGAGCCAGGAAGTTTCCATGGTGGGGCGGAGGGAGCTCTGTGCACCTGTACTATAATGCTATAAGAGCATTGCAGTTGCTCACAAAATAAAAGAAAATCAAGATTTGTTGAGTAGGAAACTGTCAGAGATGGAAACACAGATAGTGGGGTGTGTGGTTCTTTCTCTCCTGGTTGCAGGTGAGTATTTAGCTGCAACAGGAAGTCTTAGCAGGGAGGTATTGATATCTTTTGTTTAGAATTAAAAAGCTGTTCCTCTTGCCCATAATGGATGCAAAAACAGAGAGAAGAAAGAGTAAATAAGGGAGCAGAAGTGAAAAAGAAAAGCTTCTAGGATAGATAACTCTTATGTGGGAACACCCAGCAAGGCAATCAGTTCTTTCGGTGCAGCAGAAGAGTAGAAAGCAATGGGCTTTGCCACTCTTTGTCTTGGGAGCCCTCTGAGCTGGCCCTCCCTCGATTGCTCGCCCAGGTCAGGCCAGGCGCATAGTAGGTGAAAGAGGGCCCATGGCAAGAGAAGGCTGAGGCTCTGGAGAGCAGCAGAAACAGCAGTTGTGACTCAGGCTACTTTGGGAAACACCATGCATGCTCTCTCTGTCTTGCACTGTGTGAAATGCTGAAGGAGAGGTTGCTTTTACAGCATTTCTGAAATTTGCTAAGTTTTACCTGCAATGTTTTTTGACAAATCCTGTGAATTTTGTCCTAGAGACTAATGCAGTTTTCTATTTGAGAGCTATTTATCCAGATTTAAAAGAGAGGGTATAAGTATCCAGATATAAACTGAGTTAATATCCATCCCTTTTCCATTAGGGATAAGCAAACTCCACATTCTCACTTTGCATGTGGAAAGTACAGCAGTTAGCATAGTAGTATTGAGCTTCTATAAGTTAGTGATGCAGACATGCTGAGTACTGGACAAGTTTAATGTTCTTATTGAAGCAATTTTATTTTCTATTCTATTTTCTATTTTCAATTCTATTTTATTGCTTTTTTCCTTCACCAAAGGACACACAGATGGAGAGATCCAGCAGCCACCAACTTTCATTGTGGAGAAGGGGAGGTCAGTCTGCCTGCAGTGCAAGCAAACCAACAACCATGATGTCATGTATTGGTACCAGCAGCACCAGGAGAGGGGGCCTCACCTTCTGTATTACTCCAGAGGAAACTTTCTTGATTCTGAGCAAAAAGAAACCAATGATGACAGATTCAGTGCTCGTCGATTACAAGATAAAGACTTTCACTTAAACATCTCCTCTGTTGAGACAGAGGATTCAGCTACATGTTTTTGTGCTACCAGCTTGCACAGTAGTGGTGAGAATACTCTTCAATGCACAATAACTCTTGGTCCTATCTGGATATCATATCAGAGGGAGGGAGGGAGGGAGGTATTACACATCTTCCTTATTTATACTGTTTCTCTCCCCAGAATCCCAAAAGTGGTAGATTCAAGAGTGAGTGCTCAGCATACAAGAACCTCTCCTCGTAGCTCCTGTCTAAGATCTTTTGAAGAATTCTTCAGCACTTGGCAACTAATTTCCTATTGCTTTTAAATGACACAGCCAACCAATAACAGAAAGTGGGAGAACAGAAAAAGACCGGACAAAAACATTGTGTGGCTCTGCATGAGTTGGGTGATATAAACTGGCCCCATAACTTGTCTTGAAGAAAACCTATGGCATTTCCAAAGCACTTTCACTGCTTAGGTCTAAGCAGTTGGAACAGACCACAAGGGCCATCAAGTCCAACCGCCTGTTGTCCTCTACCTGCTTCTCACTAATAATTGAAAAGATTGTCAGCCTTTCTTTGAATACTACCTGAAGATTCTGTTCAAATCTCTGAGCGTTCTTCACTGCCTAATGGTAACCAGCGATAAGGCTAGGCAACCTGTTTTGTGTAAAATTTCTTTGCACTGGGGAGCATTCCATTTTGTAATTCCCTACCTGTAGACAGAAGAGGTATATCCGAGATACAATATCACTTCCTCATTTCTGATTTGAGAACTAAGCCTGGAAGGTGGATGATGACTATTCTAAGGAATTGCCCTGAAAGGGGAATTCCATAAAATATATGTTGTATGTCCGGTATATCATGTTGATTGATGAGATAAGAACTTGTTCCTTTACTGTGACTGATGTGGAATAGAATCCCTGCACTTTGGGCCCTTTCCGCACCAGGCAATTAGAACGGGGCAGTGCATCCTCTCACAGAGCTCGTCTGCACCTTGGAGTGGACTAGGAGCGGACTACTTACCAGAGATCCGCACCTTACTCCGCTCCAAAACAGCCCTAAGTGGTCCTCCAGTGTGTTTTCTAAAGACCGGAAAAAACAGCTCTATTTTCCTGGAACACGCCATTGCGTTCCTGCTCCCTTGTGCAGATTCGCAGGCTCGCACCAATGTGAGCCTGCAATCTGCGGACAGTGGGCTTTAGGGGTGGCGAGCTTCAGTGGTTGGTCGGGACCCACGATGAACCGGAAGCCGCCATTTTGGAAGCCAGAAGCTGCCATTTTGGAAGCTGGAAGCCACCATTTTGGAAGCTGGGGCAGTGTGGATCTACAGACCTCACAAGGCTCTGATTCGCCCTGGACCAAGGAGGAGCCCTGCAGAAGGGCTTCAGGGACAGTCCACATTGCTTTGGACCCCAAAAGAAGCAGTAGGTAACAGCACGGAGCGATTCCCTCGCCTCATGTGGAAAGGGCCTAAATTACATAAAAAGAGCCCTTTAGGATCAGACTAATAGCTTACCTAGTTTAAGATCTTAAAAATATCATTGAACCATTTCTGAACTTTGTGTTGCCCATGATGGATTTCACTGTTTTCTCGCTCTTTAATGGGACAGGTTTTTTTGAGGTTGGGAAAAAACAGAAAACGAGGGCACAATAGGATTAGGCTTGGGAAGGCTTTTGTGAGAATCAAAAATCTTGGGAGAAATGAGTACACCTCGCAAAAAGTAGAGGGGCCACTGTAACCAACTAATTATTTAACTAAGCATATATAAGACCTTTTCCCATTTCAAGAAAGGGAAGACAAAAGAGAACACCCACTTGTACAGAAGGCTAGCCACACTTCTGCATGTTGGGCTTCAGATAGCTGATCCTAGAAGGGGCAAACTGCTCATTGAACAACTCTTGGTCTCTAGGGTAGAGGACGTAGCAGTGGCTGAATGCTTACTAGAGTTTTAAAAATAAATGTTATTATGAAAACATGTATAAGCTAACATCATCTCTGGAATATAAGATCCATAAAAGAATTCAGGATGGCAAGTATCAAAATTTAGGTAAGAGAATAAGGTTTCTGATACTTACAGAAACGTCTTCCTTCAGGGTAATCCATAGAAATTATTGTCCTATAGCTTAGATCTTTGAGCAGGCGAATACATTTAAATTACAAAAATAAAAAAATAACAAAAAGCATACATGTCAAGTTATTTGTATGAACAGGGTTTTTAAAACAACCTGCCCTGATGGCAAGAGAAAAAAAAGTTATACAGAGAAGAAGGGAGAGGAAGCTTGGAGAGCATCCATCCCAACAATGGGTAGAGGAAGATATGGAAATAGGGGAAAGTCTGTGTGCATGTCACAAAGGCAGCATGATTAACAATAAATATTGTTACCCTGTGAATTGGGGGTCCCGGGAGGGGCACCCAAACTACCAAACAACCTAAGCAAAGTTGGGGGAAAATTAGCTGGAGCACTCTCTTGGCTAACGAGAGGCAGGACAACGCAGCAGGATCTTTTACCCTATGTCTACAGCATCAGGTCAGTGAGGAGGCAAATGGTTCAAACAATAATTAAGATTTATTAAACAGTTATTAAAGAAAAACACAAACACACTCCTAACTAGAAAAGGAAAATAGAATTTGAGGGGAATGGGTGATATGCCCCCTGTCCTGTAGTCCTGGAGAAGCCTGATTGAAGAAGTGGAAACCCGGCGTGGCAGCTGAGGGGAATCTGCTGAACTGAGCGGCAGCAAGGCAGAGTGAAGTTCAGGTGATCCGGCAAGAGTTCCGGAGAAGTTCCAGCGAGAGTTTCAAAGAGATCTCAAAAGTGGGAGATTTTTATAAGGGAAAGAACAACCGCAGGCTAGTCTGGTCTTGGGCAAAAACAATAGATTTTGGGTTGGAGACAAAGCCTCCTAAAGGTCAGAATTTGCATGATTAAGTTAAAGTCCAAATTGACAATAGTATAGCCAGTATGTAAATGCAGCTAGCTCGGCAGTTAAGTACCTAGCTCGCCAGGACGTCCTCTCAGGGCAGAGGATCCCTTTGTGGTAGCGTGCATATGTAATGAAGGTGCTTGTTTTGAGAGGTCCCCTAAAGCGGAACTGGCAATATCTGGCTTGTTTTGGTGAGAGCAGCAAGCAGTAGCCATGCCTAGCTTCGCGCTTGTTCGGCGGGCCTCACAAACACTTCGTTGGTGGCAGAGTAGGGCCGAATTACGATATCAAAATGATATCTTTGGTTCACCAAAGGCCAGGCCAGTATGCGGTGGTAACAATATTATGTAAAATATTATTGCAAATTCAAAATGCCTTTGTCACGCTGGGTTTAAAATTACAGGTTTTTTTTCTCCAATCCATGTCACTGTGTGAGAGCTTTGCGTTCAAACTCTCTCCCTCTTTCCAATGCACACAATATAGATAAGAAATCCTTTCGCATTATACAGATACAGTGCTATGATTCCATTTTAATAGCCATGGAAATGCACTACCGAATCCTGGGGTTTGTAGTCTGTTGAGCCAATAGAGGAGCTCCCTGGCTGAGAATTCTAAATGCCCGAATTTCATAGGATGCAGCCATGGCAGCAAATGTGGAATCATGTGGAATATAATTGTATAGACTGAAAGAGACTCAGGTCAAATCCAAATTTCTCTGTAAGTTTCATGTAATCACTTGGAGCCAATCGGTGTTTCAGCCTGGTTACTTTACAGGATTTTTCTTAGTTTAAAAATGAGTGTGGGGCGAAATGTGCTGTACTTCTAGTTCCAGAGGGAAACAGAATGAAACTAGCTTGTTGCTGGTCTTATTGTTACATTAATTTTTAAAGCATCTTTCTCTCAATAATGAGATTCAAGAAAGCTAACAACATTTTTAAAATGATACAAATTAAAGCCGTCTAAATCATTCAATGAAAGTATAAATATGAAACTTTTTAAAAAACAATTAAACAGTTAATAAAATTAAGAACATTAAACATTGTAAACATTAGAATTCCTTAGAAGACTACATATGAATCTTAAAAATAGCACCACACAGCATTGTGTCCCACCCTAGTCAGTTACTAAAAGCCTGACCAGCATAAAATTATTTCAACTTGATGACTGGAGGACACCAAGGATATGCCCATCCTGGCCAACCTAAGAAGGGAATTCCAGTGTCTGGGAGCAGCCACAGAGAAGGCCCTCTCCCACCAATGGAGCATGAGAAGGTAGTGGGACAGAAAGATGGGCCTCTCCAGATATTAGAGCTCTGATGGACTCATAAAGGAAGATATGGTCCTTTGAACAGCCTAGATCTGAGCCATATAGGATTTTATAAGTTATCACCAGCACTTTGAACTGTGTCTGGAAATGGACTAGCAGCCAGTGGAGCTGTTGCAGCAAAGTTGTTGTGTGCTCCCTGCAGCCAGCCCTAGTTAGCAATCTGGCTGCTGTTCTTTGGACCACTGAAATTTCTGAGCACTTTTCAAAGGCAGCCCCATGCAGGGTGTGTTATAATAATCTAAATGCAATGTAACCAAGGAATGTGTTGTTGTGGCCAGACCTGACTTCTCCAGGAATGGGTGCAGTTGGTGCACTAGCTTCAGCTATGCAAATACACTCCTGGTCACTGTTGAGACCTGGGTCTCCAGGCTGGATCGCCTCCATTTTCAAAGGGAATGTAACACAATCTAATAGAGGCTGAGAGGCTGGATCCTTGCTCCCAAGTCTGTCTTTTGACTGGCCAGGAGCACCTCTGTCTTGTCTGGATTAAGCTTCTATTATTATTACTTCGGTAGTTACTAGATATCATTTTGATATCACAATTCGGCCCCATTTTGCCACCCTCGGCCAAGTGTTTGTGAGGCCCCCACACAAGCACAGAACTAGGCATGGCTCCTAATTGCTGAACATTCCTTTCTCCACCTAGGCAAGCCAGACTCAGCCAGATCTTGCTTTAGGAAACTTCCCGAGACAAACACCTCATTAAAGATGCACGCTAATACAAAAAGCCCCCTGCCCCGAGCAGGTAACTTGACGAGCTAAATGCTTAACCGCCCAGGCACGCTGCATCTGCATACTGGCCGTTCCATTGTCAATTTGGACTTAATTCAGTCAAGCTAAATTCTGACCTTTCGGAGACATTGTCTCACACCCAAACCTCATTGTTCTTTCCCAAAGTACAGGCTAGCCTACGGTCATACTTCCCCTATAAGAACCCCCAGTTCCGAGAGCTTCCTCGGATCGCTCCCGAGTTCCATATCGCCTTGTTGCTGCTTTGCCCAGCGAGCTCCCCTCAGCGAACCACGCTGAGCTTCTTCTCTCCATCTGCAACTTCTTCAGGACTACGAGAAAGGTGTCATATCACCCATTTCCCCGACAAACCCTTATTGCTTATTTCTTAGTTAGCTGTGTGGTTGTGTTGTCTTAAGTGTTTGTCTGTCCTTAATAAAACATCATTTCTGCTAATTTTAAACTGTCTGACTGTTTGACTGACCTGAACCCGTAGATATTGGGTTGCAAGATCCCCATTAAGTTACCCTGCCTCTTGTTTTGCTAACTTGTGCTCTGAGCTGATTTTCCCCACCAATATTGGAGCATGTTTGGAGTCCCTCACGGGACCCCCAGTAAACAGGGTAACACTTCAGTTTGTTTGCCCTCATCTAGTCCATTATAGCTGCCGGTAACAGGATAGTTTTTGCTAGTTTTTAAAAAGCATATGGCTGAAAAGACATGATTGCCATAATGCATCCCAGTGGCTTTTTAGAATATCCCAGCTAGGCTACAATCATGTACAAATTTACATAGGACTAAGCCCTGCTGAATTCACTGCGTCTTACTTCTGAGCAGATACGTATACAGTTGCATTACTAATGTGAATGGAACATTGCTCTGTAGGAAAAGGCTGGACCCTCCCCCACAAACCAATCTACAGAAATAAAGCAGATAGAAAAATGAGTTCAAGTCAGGAATGCTGAAGAGTAGATAGGGCTGACCTGGTTGATCTGTAGCAACTGGAATGTATGGTGGCAGAAAGGGGCTCACTAAGGAGAAGGTAACTCTTTTTTGTAACTGTAGCACTTACCCCCAAACCACTGAAGCCCTTCTGGGAAGGAATGGTTCCCTCCCTTTCTGAGAGCCACATGGAGAGCCTGGCAGACTCACGTTTAGGGTCTTGGGCTACTTTCAAACTGCTCAAAGGCAACCAGGAGTGAGGTGAGGAGCAGTGTGTAGAAAGTGGCTGCTACACAGGGGGTAGCTAGAGCTAGAGCTAGGGGATGGTCCCTGAGTTTGCCACCCCTCTCAATACAAGATACTCATTGTAGATCTTAGGTAATTCTTAATCAATTTTAATTTGGAAAAACTCCTCTCACAACTGGCAACACTTCAGCAATTGTGAGGAAAATTCTCAGTAGTATTACAATATTTGGAACTGAGTTCTTGAGACCATATTTTAGAATAAACTGCAAAAGTTCAAGGGAACTATCCTTCCACGTCTCTGTTTTGTCAGAGACCTGTTGTCGCATCCTCCCAGTCCAAAAATCCCATTGTAACTGTGATTTAGGCATGAACTTTGAGCACTAGATATCCCTTTGTGATATCAAATAATTTGACCTTTCCATGCACCCTGGCTATGTTTGCCAGGATCCTGAGAAATACACAGGCACAAGGAGCAGCTGGTTAATGATGGGAATTCCAACTTCCCCTCTCTTAGGCGGGCATTTCAAAGCTTGGCTGTGGCTCGGGATCTGGCTTTTCTTCTCACAAGATACCTGATTCGCGCCCATAGATAATAACACCATAAAAGTGTCCATTGATTGACACATGGGCTGCATGATTGATATGTTTTGATCCACTTCTAAGCCTTTTGGTGCATTTCAAAGTTAACTTTGTTCTCAAAGTTTATGACATGAATCACAGGCACAACTTTGTTATAAAAACCCCTGGTTTTGATAGTTCAGCTGAGCCGTTTTTTTTGAGTTTCATCTCATCTTGCTGCCAGTTTTGCATAGCGAGCTTCCCAGGAAATTTCATTGTCTTCAGCTGCTTAGGACTACAGGATCAGGTCATATTGCTTATTCCTGAATTCATTTCTATTTTCCTATTTCTTATTTAGTTAGTGGTGTGATTGTTGTCTTATTTGTTTACTTTTCAATAAAACATTAACTGGTTTACTCTGAATTTGTTTGGCTCATTGATCTGACTTTGTAGACATAGAGCAAAAGGTCCTGCTGAAGTTACCCTGCCTCTTTTAAAGCTAAAGCAATGCTCTGAGCTGATTTCCCCAATTTTGTGTTAATATTTGGTCATGTGGGCGTCCTTCTCAGGACCCCAGAGAAACAGGGTAACACCAGACTAAGCCAAACATCTCTATCTAATTCTGGAAAATGATGGGGAAAACATATATTTGTGAGTGTATTTCTAACTTCAGCTTTGGCAAAAACCCTCACACAAAGTAATGTACAATTATTGTTGTTGTTGTTGTTGTAACCTACCACTCTAGTTATTACCATAAAAGTTAAATTAGCATGTTGGTATTTCCAGTTGGGGAAAGAGAAAGATACTGCAGTCCTCTGCAGACTTACACTTAAATCCAATTAGATCCAACTTGGATAGACATACCAAGTGCAACTAATTCAATGTGTCTACTCAAGTTGGAACTACCAGTTAGAGTCAGGTCTTCCTGACAGTCAGAGCTGTGCAGCAGTGGAATATGCTGCGCTGGAATGCAGTGGAGTCTCCTTCTTTGAAGGTTTTAAAGGAGAGGCTGGATGGCCATCTTTTGGGAGTGCTTTGATGGGTGTTCCTACATAGCAGGGGGTTGGACTGGGTGGCCCTGGGATCTCTTCCAACTTTATGATTCTATGATTCTATTATTCATGTGGAAGTAAAACTCACTGAATTATATGAGACTTTCTTCTAAATTAATAGGCAAAGAGGAAGAAGCAGCATCAAAAGCATACTTCCTGGTGAAACCTGAGAAGTTGGGGATGAGAGTAAAGTAAAAATGTTAAAAAATCTGAGAAAAGTGTACTCATAAAAGATGACAATGATTTACTACATCAGTAATCCCATTCCAGACACACACTGCTCAACGTGACCACTAAAGCCCATTCTGTTCATCTCATTTTTCTTATTACAAGAGACCATTTCTGCTCTTACATACCAATTAACTGTATGCAGAAGAAAGCAACAGTAAAATAGAGAGCTCATCAGCAACTAAGGCTCCAATCCTAAACATATTATTCAAGGAGTAAATTCCGTTAAACAGAGCTGGCCTTACTTTTGAGCAAACAAGCAAAAGATACTTCTGCAAACTATTGTTGTGACAAGACACTGAAATTTTATGCAAGGTAGCTGGGAATAAATTTCATTAAATTCAGAGGAATGTTCTTCTCAATAGCGATTGAGCTGTAGGACACACCCTGAAAACATGAGGCTGAAGAATAGCTTACAACACATTAAACCTTTCTCTTAAAGAATTAAAAAAAGTATAAATTGAATAGCCAAACCCATATTGTGGTATTACCTCTGTAAAGACAACAAAAAGGCACTAAATCTCTATGCAAGTTTTCAGAACAACAAGCCACTTCATAAGGCAGAGACATTTAAAAGCAGGCAAGGGAGGAGGTGAGGATTTTGGAAACATGTAGTCTGCAGACATGTTGGTTTGGAACTGGAGGAAAAGTTAGCAAACTATCAGATTAGGCACCACAGACTATGTTTAAAAGGTGAAATGAATACTCTTTGGGAACTGTGTGTAGCAACAAACACAACTGATACAAGATTCAAGCCTGCAATGCAAAAGCCCTTCTCTACCTAAGCTTCTGATCTTGTGTTTTTGGGGGGAAGGGAGACAAAGGGAAAGAAAAAGCCCCTAAGGTGAAACAGTTGTAAAAGATGACAGCAAAATAAGATTCTGCAGACTACAGCCCCCTTTCTCTGTCAAACATGGCACATATCCCTAAAGACCTTGTTATATCAACTTCTTCTGCAGCAACTGAGGCTGAGAGGCTGAACCAAGAGCAACTCTTTCAGGTGATGAAAATATACTTCGTACCCACTCAGAGGAAAGGGGGTGGGGACAGCAATTTACTCTGATTTCTAACAGTTCCAAGGGCTGGGCTTTTTGTGGGGAAACAATGCTGGGGAGGGAAAAACGCTTTTGCCTTTCATGACAGAAATTAAGGCCCTTCCTGCAAATACACCCCACTTGTCATTCACACATTGTTTCAACACCCCTCTTTATGTCTCCAGCATCCCCTTCCCCTTTCCATTTCCCACAACCTGGAAACCAATATTTATCAACCCTCACCAGTACTCACTGCATTGCTCTGGGCTTCGTGAAGATGATCAGGGTGCAGAAAGGCAAATGAAAAGATCTCACGAGGCAAAGCTATTGCCGCCACTTCCCAGAAGCCCCATGTCATCCCAGCAGTGCCACCCTAAAAGTGCCACTTGAGGCGGACTGCCCTCCCTGCCCCCCTCGCTATGCCACTGTTGATTTATCCTGATCCATCCAATATTTCTCTATTTAGCCCTTTCACATTGCCCAATTATAGGCTATGATTCCAGTTTGGCTGCCATAGCAATGTTGTAAGGAATCCTGGGATTTTCAGTTTGCAGAGCGGTATTTAGAATTCTCAGCCAAAGAGTTCAAGTACCTCAGTAAAGTACGAATCCCTAGATTTCATAGCAAATTGCCACAGTAGTTAAAGAAAATGATACTGCTATAATGATGAAGTGTGATAGGAGCCCTTGTCTCACTTTCTGAAGCCATCTTAGCCACTTCCCACCACTCATGGACTCATCTGACATTTCCTTTGTTCAGAGATCACCTAAGTGCACCTTCCCAGGTTTGCCACCAGGGGTCTCCTTTGATACCCCATCCTGGGGAGGTGCCTTCAATCTCTACATAAAATTGAAAGATCTTATTTTGCTTCAAACAGCTTGAAAACTTGCTTGTTTTGCTGCAAGAACCAGTAAGCCATGTCTGTCCTGGCATTTCCATCTCAGTGACGTCACTTGCCTAACTGCCCTGCTGTAACCTGAGGAGGAAGTATGCAGTGCAGCTGCAGAAAAACCCAAACTGAGGACCTGAGCACACAGAAGCAGCCATGTGGACTAGCTGGTTTGTAGCTATTTGGCTCTTGAAATCAAGTAAGTCCCTAACCAAGATCCCCACCATGGGCTCCATTTTACTGACCAGAGACACGGCTGAATTGACTGGAGAACAAATATTGAACAAGAATTTTCTCCACCTGTAGTGGTAACTTGTTTATCACACTGATCTCTCCCCACAGCTGCCAGATCTTATTTATTCTGCTTGGTTGTTGACTTGACAGCAATGTTTTAGAAAACCAGTATCAGAGTTTCTAAATTCAGAATTCAACTTATTAAAATCATGAAGTATTTCCCAAATCTTTCAGAGAAAGTACCTTGGTTTTTGAGACCCAGTTGGGAATCATGCCTGGGAGGGGTTGCCTATTACAAGCTGGGCAAGTCTGCTAAAGAAAGCTCTTTTTAGTCACCCATTTTGTCTCTTTCTTCTCCAGGATATTCAAAGGCAGAAATCAGCCAAACACCAAGTGTGGTGCAGCAAGAAGGCCAAAACATGAATCTGGTGTGTAGACAGACAGATAGCCATGAACGCATGCTCTGGTACCGACAGGATGAAGGCCAGAGTCTGCAGCTTCTCTATGCTTTCTTGTATAAGGAGCTTCAAGAGCAAGGCTCTGTTCCTGGCAGATTCGCAGCTGACCGGCCTGAGACAGAACAATGTAACTTGAAGATTTCACCTTTAAAGAAAGAGGATTCAGCTGTATATTTCTGTGCAAGCAGTGTGTACACAGCACTTCAAAGTAACTCCTTCTCTCTACAAAAAGATCTTCATTTCAGAACTGCACGTGCAGAACCAGATAGGGACAATGTCAGATGACCCTTACTGCTAAAGTGAGGACTGGGAGGCATATTCAAAAGTTTATTTGTAGGTCAGAGGCGTGTGGGTAACTCCTTCCCTGTTTGCAAAGGGAGGGAGAGAGACTGCCCAACACAAGTAAGGAAAATGAGAGTTATCCTGCAGGAAAAAAAAGAGAAATACCCCAGCCATAACTTCTCAATTCAGTACCAACTTTTCTGATGGAGATAGCTCTGCCTTTAAGACTTATGCCCCCGCAGGTCAGGGAGATACTTTCAGAACTGAATTGTAGAGAAAGCATATTCCAAAATTCTAGGTTCAGCAGCTACCAGCAATAAAGAAGCTCTGAGCATCTGCAGAGTATTTTCCCTTCGCCCTTGAACACCTGCAGAATCCCTTCTCTGCCACACACCTAAAATAAGAAATAATAGGAGTGTGAACACTTACGACTGGGGGTTGGGGTGAGGTGAATCTGGCCTTTCTGGGGTCCCAATCTAGCCCCTTGGACTTCCTTAGATGGTCATGCTTCATTCCCCATGATGAAAAAAAAGACAGAAAAGGAAAACAAAGCACACCTCAAACAAAATTAATGACAAAACAATAAATGTAACAAATATATGATGATAAGTACAAAATACACACAAGCAGTCAATAATGCTCACAACAAACTATAAGCAATACCGCAATGCTATGTACAACAATATATATTAGAAAATAATTCTGGCCAGTGATATTCTAAGTGAAGCTTCCATTTACAGAAAGTAATTTTAAATCCATCCAGCGTACTCCACAAGTGGGCTTAAAACCACATAGACATGAATATCTATTTAAATCTATAAGGATGTTGCATGTGCAAACGAAACTGCAGTCTCCAAAGAGGTGGTGTATTATAAGTGGACTGAGCACTTAGATGCCTCCTTCCACAATTGTTAAGTCATTTCAATAGGTCTTCATCAATAAACAATTTCTAAACAGTATTCCAATAGCAAGAGACAAAAGAGTCTAGTCTCCAATGATTCTAAATCATATATGAAATAACAATATTTACAAAAATCTGGAAATGATGAAAGGCTGTGATGATGGGGATTCCTATTATCCAGGCAACAGAGCTGAAGGAAAATAATTCTCTCTCCAGGTAACCAAGGGGTTAATGAGGTGTTGAGTTTAAGTTATATTTATTGGGGATTAGCATCACAGAAGGATATCACTGGTCACAAGAGTCAATTGCCCAATCAGAAAGGCAATATGGGGGGGGAGTTGAGAAGTTTGATGAAGAAGTTTTAAAGGGACCATGAGGCAGGTAGAAGAACAAGGACATTGAAAAGCCCAGTTGCAAGTTGAGCCTCACAGGCCCAAACTCCTGGCTTCCTTTCTTCCCCACATCGGCCCTTTTCTCACGTGTGGGGGCCGAAATGGGGCAGCGCACGCAGGGACGGAGCTCACCTGCTAGCGTTTTGCTCCGTTCCTGTGGGGAACGCGGTTCCGCCACTTCACACGCCGCTGAATTTCAGCGGCGCTCCGCGGCACCCAAAATGGCGGCCGGCGGCTTCCGGCGGCGCTCCGCCAATCAGGGCAGCGTGCCAGCTGGAAGCCCGCCCCTGGGCAGATCTGCAGAGATGCACTACCGTGTCTCTGCAGATTCTCACCGGGGGCTGCCACGGATTAGTGCGGGCGAGTTTGATAAAAAACACCTGGGAAGGTGGTTTTTAAAAAACTCGCAGCGCCACCCCTGCGGCTGGGCTAGAGCGGTTGGAGGTGTGGCGCCTCACCATTTGCAACCGCGCTAGCTCATCTCGCGATGTGAACGACCTCTGTCTCCTGTCGTCGCACCACGGGGTTTTACCCCCGTGTGAAAATGGCAATCATCCCAGCATCTGGATAACAATCTGAGTAGATAAGAATGTTCTTAGTCACATTAGGAGTTTTTGTTCTTTTAGGACTCTGGCTGAAAACACCTATGCTTATCTATGACTTGTAATGACTAAATAATGCCTGCAGGAAAGAGCCTGTATGAATAATATACCTTTTGATCATTGGTTGCCTATTTTTAGAATAAAATATCTTTCGTTAAAGATCTCTTTATTCACTCTCTCACAGATGCTTTTGCTGGTTACGCTTGCAGATAGAATCCCTTTCTTCCACAGAGGGTGGGGGAAGGAAGGGAGTTCTAGGTTTAGAAATTCTTTTCCTCAGTGGCTTCCTACTGAGTCACAGGAATGGCGTTTTTTAATTCAGAAGGTAATGGTAGCAGAAGATTTCCAAGGGCAAAAAGGGGGAAGGTCCATTTCTCTTTCACAAAAACAAACATGGACTTACAACCAAGACAACTTCAACTGTTGATATTTTCAGGAGTGTGCACATGTGTAGGTGCTGTCCTCTTATAAAGAAGACAATCACAGTGTTAATAAATTGGATTAAATAGGCATGTGATTATCAAAACTACCAAACTTTGAAACTACCATTTCAAGATAACAAAGTCAAAGTAGAAAGGAATTTTACACTACAGCAAGGGCTCAAAAGCAATTTGAGTAATCAGTCAATTGAAAAAATAGTCTGCAGAGGAAAATATATCCACTCTGTTGTTATTAGAGAACCTCATATGGCTCTTCAAGTTGCTGTTCTAGACTATCCTTCTTCTCTTAAACCCTATGAATCCAATTTATTTATTCAATTATGGGCAAACTTAAAAACTACTGGCAAGAGCAATGTATAGCTAAGGCCTGACTTTCATCCTGTCCTCCCATTGTCAAATTCTCTGTCCTTTAGCCAAGTGTGGAAAGGGTAGGAAGGGCCAGGAAGGGGAAGTGGATTAACCCATTAGTGTAGGGGATAGCCTTTCCTTCCTTACCAATGTGATGGAAATACACTGACAGTGTATTCCTTAACACTGGGTCTCTGTGACTCCAAGGCACTGAGAGAAAAAACAAGTTGTAAGGGCCAGACCTGAAGTAGTAGATCTACCGCACATTACCCTTACAGAATATGCAGTTTGCTGGTGAATTCTTAATAAGGTTGGATAGGACTCCCAAACCTTTGATCAAAGTATCCCTCTCCACTTCATGTAGAACACAGCCAAACTGTTTCCTTCATGAGTGAAGAGGAGCCCTTTACTGCTAAAAGAAGGTTTTTAAAATAAGTTTGGGCAGCAATGATCTCATAAAGCATACGATGCATATGTAAAAAAGCAGGTAAGAATCATCATTTTCCCAGGACTAGAGTCCTTACACATCATTATCCATAAAGTAGCTCTCAATTAACAATCAAGAATACACTGACCACATGTGTTTTGCATTTCTTCATTAGCAAAATAGGAAAATATGTTACAGAAAATGACAGAACACTGTGAAATGCTGGGAACCAAGGCAGCAGTGGTTACAGTTACAGTTAGAACAGTTTAAGTAAGACGAGGGGTTGTCAAATAAGGACAACCTTTAAAACTGACTGGAATAAAAAATGGAGGTACTTTGGCTAAGGAAGAGTGGTGAAGATTTTCACTTGCTATTGCAGACAGCTTGAACATTTAAAAAGGTGATGCCCTCCACAAATTGAACCGTCCAGGGTGCTGAATTTCCTGCAGCCCTGCACAGTAGACCAGGGAAGTGCTGGGGAAGCACTATTCAGGGTTCTGAAACCTTTTTCTGCTTACAAAGTCACATCTCATGAACTTAAACTTAATTGCTAAATTTTTTTAATGGTTGGCTTACCTTTCATGAAGAGTTACTGTTGATCAAAATTTTCAGTTAGGAGATCCAGGTTCAAGTTTGCACTTTGACATGAAATGCACAGGAAGCATTTGGCCATATAGAATGAGCTTCTGTACTTGGAGTGTTCAGGAAATTAAATGTTGGATAACAATGTATGGCAGCAACAGCAACAGCTGTGAGTTTTTCTTTCTTCCACATTCTTTTCTTTTTTTATATTTAAGTTCTTTCTGTCTGTCCCATTTATCCATACATTTTCAAAAAACAAATCTTAGTGCCATTACTCTTCAATATTTTTATTAATGACTTAGATGAAGGAGTGGTGGGAATCCCTATCAGGTTTGCCGATGACACAAAACTAGGAGAGGTGGCTAACATATTGGAAGATAGGAACAGAATTCAAAAGGGCCTTGATAAACTAGAAAATTGGGCAGAAAGTAATGAAATGAAATTCAATAGAGACAAATGTAAAGTTCTACATTTAGACCACAAAACTCAAATGCACAGGTATATGCGAGGTGGGAGAAATACATGGTTCAGCAGCAATACATATGAAGAGGACACTGGGATTATTGTTGATGATAAGTTGAACACAAGACATAAATTGAGCCTTAGTGTGATGCTGCAGCAAAAAAGGCTAATGCTATTTTAGCCTGCATTAATAGAAGGATCGTTTCTAAGGTGAGGGAAGAAATAGTCCCACTATATTCTGCACTGGTCAGGCCTCATCTGGAATTCTGTATTCAGTTCTGGATGCCTGATTTTAAGAAGGACATAGACAAATTGGAGCAGGCTCAGAGAAGGGCAACAAGGATGCTAAGAGGTATGGAGACCAAAACATACAAGAAAAGATTGAAGGAGCTGGGCATGTTCACTTGGTGAAGAGAAGACTCTGAGGGAGGATACAATTACACTCTTTAAATACCCCAAGGACTTTCACAGAAGGAGGGGGCAGGCCTTTTCTCTGCTGCCCTGGAGAGTAGAACCAAGTCTAACCGTTTGAAGTTATAGGAGGGTAGATTTTGAGTGAACATTAGAAGGAAGTTCTGCACCGTAAGAGTGGTTTGGCAATTAAACCAATTGCATAGAGAAGTAGTGGGGATCTCCTTCTCTGGATGACTTCAGAAAGAGGCTGGACAGCTACTTGCTGGGATGCTTTAGCTGGAGATCTTGCAGGGTTGGACTTGATGGCCCATGAGGCCTCTTCCAGCTCTATGATAAGAGGCTGAGAGGGTGAGGAGGTATCTGCACCTGACACTTCTCCTTTGCACTTTCATCTACTAACTGTGGCTTATTCGCTTTCCAACCATGTCCCCTCCATTCTGCTGCTCATTAATAATCCAAATACCTAAACATCACCATTTACAAAACATCTTGTTTGGCACTGACCTTGGGGGAGTATCTTGAGGTCCCTGCATAATTTTAAGAACCGTGTTCTAGTCATCAAAATGTTTCTGAATTCTCCTGTTTCGTTTATCAGGAGAAGAACTAATGAGCTTTGTCTTGAGTAACGTCTCAGCATTTTTGATGTCACATGGGAAGAATCAGACTGTTGCAGAAGAAGGAAGTATATGTTGTAACCACATTAAAGCCACGTCAAAAACTTGTATACTGCTCAGAGAAGCAAAGATGTGGATCGGCTGGTGTGTGACCATTTTCCTTTTGCGAGTAGGCAAGTGCTTGGCTCCAAATTCCTTCATATGTTTGTTGTTGTTGTTGTTGTTGTTGTTGTTGTTGTATGCCTTGAAATCATTTCCAACTTATAGTGACCCTAAGGCAAATCTATCATAGGATTTTCTTGGCAAGATCTATTCAGAGGCTTCTTGCTCTTTGCTCTTGCACAACCTCACCCACCGGCTTTCCCTGGCTAAGTAGGGATTTGAATCCTGGTCTTCTTACACTCAAACCACCAAACCACGCTGGCATTCTTTCATATGCTTTATATGTTCTTTTAGACTATAAATCTTTCAACTCTTACCTGGGCATAAATTCACCGGGATTTTTTTTCCTGATAAGCATGTTCTATTAGAGTTCAGACACAGTTTTTGATTAATTTTCTTTCCTTTTCAGAACACACAAATTCGAGGATCACCCAATCCCCACTGAGTCTCGTGGTGCATGAAGGTGAAGCTGCTGCACTCAAATGCAAGCAAACATATAACCATGATGTTATGTTCTGGTATAGGCAGGACGGAGGGCAAGGTTTACAGCTCCTCTTTCACTTCTACTATGAAAAGGCACAAGAGACTGGCAAAGTTCTCAACCGCTTCAAACCTGAGAAGACCCGGAAAGAGATTTGCAACCTGAATATTTCTCCTGTGGAGCCTAGGGATTCAGCTGTGTATTTCTGCGCAAGCAGCTTAGACACAGCACTTCAAAGTAACCTCACTCTCCTACAAAAACCTGTTTGTACCATTGTTATTTCTGTCCAGACAAAGTGAGCATTATAAAGGAGGGACACACTGCATTCCTAACTTTGGGTTTCTTCCACTAAGCTAAAATGGGCATTATATGGTATTGTATGCAGAAATGGTTCCCAACTATCCAGAAAATAGCTGGGTTTGCCTGGTGCAGCCCAGTTAAAAGAAGTCTGCAAAAATCTGCATGGAAAACCTTTAAGGGCATGGAAGAAAACATGCTCACCTGTCAATGGTTAGAAAGTGGGGTGGAATCCTACTCTCTGCATGCCAGATGACCATGTATCTTGACAATATCAGGCCCTGGATCACAGCTTCTTTAGTCTGTGGGCCATTTCTGCACTACACTGTTAGAGTGCTATTATTCCACTTTCAACATCCTGTGGAATCCTGGGGTTTGTAGTTTACTGAGGCCAAAGAGCTCTCTGGCTGAGAATTCTAAAGGCCCCTCCCTAAACTGCAAACCCTAGGATTCCACAGGATATTGAAAGTGGAATGATAGCACTATAACCGTGTAGTGTGGAAAGGCTCTAGGTCTCATCTAGAGACCTGGTTCCTTTGTGTTGGGAAGGGGGAATAGGCACAAAGCATTTTCAACAGGTTGAGTCCCAAGCTTAGGGATCCACTGATGGCTGAACAACAGCTGAAAGTTTGGCTAGCTTCATTCTTTCTCCTTCTTTTCCAGCATTTGAGAGGAAGAATGGCACACTGGATATTTCCCATTGTTATCCCTAATCATTAACTGCACTCAAATGCAATCAAACATATAACTATGATGTTATGTTCTGGTACAGGCAGGACAGAGGGCAAGGCTTACAGTTCCTCTTTCACTTCTATTTTGAACAGTAAGGAATTTTTCCCCTTAGACCACAATAAGGGGAGGGGGATGACCCAGGTACCTTATATGTCCGGGTAACAAGCTTCCATGGGTGAGATTAGGTCCACAGTGCAGAAGTACTGCATGTCACTACCTGGTATAGATCACACTGTTGCCAAAGGGCTTCTAGTGCTGGAAATTCCATTGAAAGAGGTAGAGAGAATGAAAATTATGTTAAATCCTCTCTGTAGCTGCTACTTCTTCCCCTTAGTTCAAAACCAAGCTTAGAGATAATGCAGAAAAAGAGGGTTACAACAATAAAGACATCTCCAGATAATATGCATTGCTTTCAAAGTCACTTTCAAGCCTTTGGAGAAAAAAAATAATTGATGGCCTGAGGCTCTGGTCCAGGCTCAATTAAGACGTCTTTGCAAAAGAAGCCTTATTTACGAATACCAAAATAAACTTTGGTTTTATACTGAACTTTAGCCTAGGGCCCTTTCCACACTGGGCTTTTTAAACAGTGCAGAGCGATCTCCAACAGAGCGATCTCCAACAGAGTGGACTGGGGCAGACTACTTTTTGCAGTTCCGCATCTCAGTCCGCTCTGGAGCGACCGGAACTGGTCATGCAGCGTGTTTTAGAGGTTTTTAAAAAGCATGGAACACGCGACTCCATGTCGCTCCGTCACCGCGCTCCAGTGCAGATTTGCAGGTGCGCACTAGTGCATGCCTGCAGATCTGCCGGTGGCGGGCTTTAGGCTGGTGAGCTTCTCCAGTTGGTGGAGAGCCTCCACCAACCAGAAGCCGCCATTTTGGATGTCGGAGCAGTGCAGAGCAATGAGCTCGCACTGCTCCTGATCCCGACGGATTCAACTAGACGCCAAAGAAATCCGGTGAGTCCCGTTTTCGCCTGGTTCCTTTCCCACATGCGGAAAGGGCCTAGGTTTAGGTTCAAACATTAAGATGTTCAGAATTACATAATGAATCCAATGTTCACCTAGCTGAATCTATATGTTCTTCAGATAAACAAATAGCAGAGATTGAAACTATTACAGGTGATTTACTGTTTTGAAGACAGAAAATATTTTTAAGACAGTACAAGATAGCATGACAAGTAGAAAGGAATATAGCAGCAAAGAAATATGGTAGAAATTTGTTTCAGTAAATCTAGTTGTTAGGCTTCATATAATAATATACCTGGAATAAAATCAAGTGATATCAGGTGAAGAAATAATGATCTAAAGATACTCCCTGAGCAGACACTGACTCATGGCTCTCAAAAGCTAATGGTAGTTTGGTAGTCCCCTCCTTTTTGTAGAAGAGATGATCTCTGAGAACTGGGATGTAGGCAAGGAAGGAAACTGAAGTCTGTGTTTCTATACCAGTTGGCAAGCCTCAGACTGAGGAAAAAGAGCAAGGGATGCATGATATGCGGAGGAAACATACTCATTCTGCAGGCTAGCACAGCCTGTGTGTGTATATTCTACCTAAGTTTTTATAGCTTTGTTTATAAATAAACAGATATTAAATGAATACGGTCACACTAATGTAGACTTGAGTTGATAGACTCGGACTCAAGTCAGACTTAAGTCACTTTAGTGACTCGACTTGGATTTGACTTGGCAAACATTACACACTGACTCAACATGACTCGAGACTTGCATTGTTTTAGTGACTGACTGGCTGCATTTGGTTCAGTAACATGACACATTCCTCCAGAAACCTTACAACTTACTGGTCACATTGTTACCACCGTGAACTGCCCTGGCCTTTGGTAACTTTAGATATCATTTTGATATCACAATTTGGCCCTGCTCTGCCACCAGCCAAGTGTTTGTGAGGCCACCGAACAAGTGCAAAGCTAGGCATGGCTATTATTTGCTGAATCATTTCTGTTTACACCAAAGCAAGCCAGAAACTGCCAGATCTCCTTTAGGGGACCTCCTGAAACAAACACCTTCATTACAAATGTGTGTCAAAACAAAGAGACTCTCTGCCCTGAGAGGGCACCCTGGCGAGCTGAGTGCTTAACTGCCAAGCTAGCCGCATTTACATAGTGGCCATACTATTGTCAATTCGGACTATAACTCAATCATGTAAATTCTGACCTTCGGAGACATTGTCTCCAGCCCAAAACTCATTGTTTTTGCCCAAGACCAGAATAGCCTACGGTCATTCTTTCCCTGATAAAACCCCCCAGTTCCAAGAGCTCTTCAGACTTGCATTCAGACTGCTCTGCCGCCTTGCTGCCGCTTCGTTCTGCGAGCTCCCCTCGGCCACCACGCAGAGTCCTCCTGCCCTCCTTTGGATTCTTCAGGACTGCGAGATTGGTGACGTTCCACTCAATTCCCCCAAACTCTCTTTTCCTATTTCTTAGTAATAGTGAGGTTGTGTTTTCTTAATAATTGTTTAATAAATCTTATTGCTATTTTGAACTGTCTGGCTACTCACTGACCTGCACCTGTATACATAGGGTAAAAGATTCCCGCTACGTTACCCTGCCTTTCGTTAGCCAAGAGAGTGCTCCAGCTAATTTCTCCATCTTAGTTGTGTTTGTTTGGTTGTTTGGGCGCTCCTCCCGGGACCTCCAATTTACAGGGTAACATAGTGGTGGAGCAAAGCAGGCAGCCCCGGTACCCCTAGTTTGAGAAGGAGTCGCGAACCTCCTCAAATTGGGCGGTACTGACTTAGGGAACAGTCAGTGAGTAGGTTTTAGAACACCGGTAGGCAGGTTAGTGTGTGTGCAGTATTTCTATCGGGTGGATATCTGTACCCCTCTCTTGTCTTGTCCTGGGAACCACCTCCCCATCTTGGGTCTATCGTGGGCTGGGATTGTACATGTTTTAGGCCTAGCATGTCAGAAACAGTCTACACGCATTCAACAT
The DNA here is from genome assembly GCA_948472985.1 of Iguana delicatissima. NCBI lineage: Eukaryota > Metazoa > Chordata > Lepidosauria > Squamata > Iguanidae > Iguana > Iguana delicatissima. The sequence continues at coordinate 33,653 of CAOKZL010004176.1, forward strand.
CTTAGCGGCAAGGCACACATTACAGAAGGAGCAGCCCCAACTCATTTCGTTGTCCCTTTGTTCAGTTCCCCTTCGGTTTTGGTTGGTTGTGTTGGAGAAAGCTTGGGTGGTGATTCCCGGCTTCTCAGTTTTGTGGGTGCATCCCGATATTGCTGGCTTGTTAGGATTGGGTGGTGAGTTCTGACCTAGCTGTGGGTTTAGCGGTTTAGCCCGAGGTAGAGGAGGCACCCCTCACTCAGAAAACCAGAATAGGAACGGTTCAGTTTTGGGTTCCTTGTCCCTTTTTCCCCGCTGTTCGGCCGGACAGCGTAGTAAGTTCCTTTGGGTTCGTTAATCCCCCCTTCAGTGAAAGGGTCCCTGGGCCTCATGTGGCCTCCCCGTCCCTGAACTGTTGGCCTTGTCCTTTTGTCGTCAGTGCTGTCGAGGTGCAGAACCGGGCCTGAGCACACAAAAGTGACTTTGTTTGGGCAGGCTGGAGTTTGGTTCCTTTCCTTCTTCCCTAGAGAAGTTCCAGAGAGTTTGTTTCCCTTTAGCTCCCAGGGGTCTAGGTGATCCTACCTGTCCCTCCAGGTCCTGGTCCCGTATTTGTGTAGAAAAGTGTTGTTGTTGTTATGTTGTACTGTATAGTGTAGGAAATGGCTAAGGAGAGCCCCGTTGTTGTTAAGGACCTCATGTGTGAGGAGGAGGTCCGTGGGAAACTGGAGGGATGGGTTTTGGGTAAAGGGAAGTGCCCCTGGAAAGACTCTGTCTTCCAGACAGCCGACCCCTTTACCTCTCTCCGTGAAGCGTACGCCCTGGCGCGAAATCAAAGAACCCATTCGGGTCTTTGAAGGACTCGTTGGCAGCTTGGGGACTTTGGCTTGCGGCCAGAGATGCTAGCAGTGCCCTAGTTGAGACCCGGGGAAAGCTAGCAGAAGTGGAAAGGGAGAATGCCTGGCTTCCTGTCGAGATCGAGACCTTGCGGGTGGACAAGGTAACTTTTGCGTCCGTTGTGCAGGCCTCCGCACAGAAGTTGAGTGATGTCATGCTAGTTGCCCAGACCTGTGAAGAGAAAGCCCATGCCTTAGAGGCTGAGCTTGATCATGCCCGAGCTGCGGCTAGCATGGTTGGTCAGGTAAAGGAACAGCAAGAGGCTGTTAGTCATGCAGCCTGCCATAAGCAGATTGCTGCCCTGGAAAGCCAGCTCCAGACACGTAAGACCTTAATTTCGGCAGTGTGTTTGGAGCTGCTCCCAGTTTTGCCTAAGACTTGTCCAAGGACACATTACCAGCAGACGCCCTGGCTTCCTCTCCTCACAATCCGGACTGGGATGCCCCTAAGGTACCAGTCCACCTGGTAGAGATGCGGTCCATGACCTGCAGGACCGTCCCTGCTAGTGAAGGTAGTGCAGAAACGCAGGAGACGCAGGTCACCAAGACCAGAGTCCCCTGGTATGCAACTGAGGCGAAAGCAATCGCCGACCAGTTGGGACCTTTGAACTGGTCCACTGGCATCATGTGGCTCAATGCGGTGACACACTCTCACCCAACAGCCAATGGCCAGGACCTGACCCACTGGCCCGCCTTTGCATGTCCCCGTCGGACCTACTGACTCTTGAATCGGCCGTGGTGGCTCAAGGCCTGGTTAGGCTCAAGGCACACGACTGGATGAGAGAGGTGGTGAGATCCTTTGGCCCGGACAGAGTGCGAGTGTGCTCTGTGTCATGGAGCAGCAGGGTCCTCGTGAGAATCCTGAGGCTTACGTGGCGCAGAAGCAGATACTTGAGATTCTGGCCAAAAAAAGGTACCCCTGACAGTGCACGGGTACAATTTTGATCGCGTGGAGTTCAAGTCTCTGCTATACAGAGGCTTGAACCACAAGACAAGATTGGCCCTGGGCTTGGTGGAACCGGCCACGACATCCTGGGAAGAACTTGGGAACAACCTCCGCAGGGTCGCCGACCTACTGCGAGAGGCTGACTCCTAGCGTCCTCCCCCAAAGGCCCACAGAGGAGACCCCGGGAACTGGGAACCTGTATTGGAGGTGACATACTCCAATTACAGGCTCCACTCCCAACTCAGGAAGTCCACGCCGAATTCCGTTCCACAAGGGAACTGGAACTCGCGCCCCACTCCCAGACAGGACAGGCAGTGGCAGGGAAGGGACTCCCGTAGTCAGCCCACTGCCCCCAAACCATCTCCTGAGTCTGGTTCTCCCTGGGAAACGTCTGGTGGGTACGAACCCCCGACACAGTCGGCTCCCTCAGACAAAGCTAGGATTTGGGGAATGTTGCGTACAGCTGGGGTAGATGGACCCCATTGGATGGGAAGCCCACTTCGGAGCTTTTGGAAGCTCTGGAGAGGCATTGGTTTGCAAGGGACCACCAGCCGGTCCAGGCCGTGACGAACAGCCCACCTCCGGTTGGCGGCCATTCAGCTTTGGATTTGGACTAGGGGTGCCCTTGGTCCCGGGATCTCCCCCAGCGAGTTGCGGCTCAGCTGAAGCCCAACAGACGGGGTAGATCTAAGGTGACAGGAGGCACTGAGACCCATAGGGACAAGGCTCCTGCCACCCTTCCTGCAGACTCCGGAGCAGCGCCAAGGGTGCTGCTCCCAAACTTGATGAGACAGAGTGATCCCACCCCTGACGCTATCCGTTTGCCCGGATATGGTGGGGGAGGGGACCCCAACCTAAGCCCTTCAAGGGAAACAAGCACCCAGATGCGCATCAGACTCAAGCAAACTGCCCCACCTTCTGGCTTAGCCCTGAGTGTGAATCCTGCCATCTTGGAGATCACCGTGCTTTCACAGCACCGAGAAGGATCGTACCAGGCTGAGGTTCAGGAGGAAGCCCCTTTGGAATCAGAAAAGACACAGGACAGTTCCAGCCAGTGTGAGCACCAGGAAAAGGAGAGCACACGGCCAGCAGAAGCCAGCCTCACGCTTCCAAAGCTCTCCATCGTCCCAGCTCTGAGCCCCCGGTTAGAAACCAGCAGTTTCCTCTAGGATTTCCTTGAGGCAGTGGCCAGGAGAGTCCTTCCTCTCCATGCCATCCTTCCGGGAAATCTCAAGGGAGACTGGGAATTTAGACAGCGAGAGGCTCCTGCCCAGCCAGAGCCCACATTAGTAGCGGTACTCACCCTGGTACCCCCCAACTTGACGCCACAGACTCCCCTTTGCTGTAGTCCAGCCTGGGAGACTTCAGTAATGGAGAATTCCAAATGCCACATGGAGGTGGACCTGGCTACTGCCTCCCCCTCCGTAAAGTTGTTCTGGTGCCAGCTGATTTTTACAGTCTGTGGCACCCAATGCCTTTTTACCCTAGTGATTTTGAGAGGGGCCAAGGTAGTCCTTGGCTCTGTCTCGATCACCATCCAGCCACGAGTTCAGGAGGTACGCGGGTCCAAGACCAGCCTCTTCTTTGGATTTGTCCAAAAGGGTCTCCAGCAAGGAGTGGGCACTGCTGCTCTTGTGCATAATTTCGGAGACCTACCAAATGTCACAATTGAAGGAATGGAAGAGTCAGCCGGTTGATCCTGCATCGGTGGTCACTCCCGAGCCAGAAGATCCTGGTGCCCAATGACCCAATGTAAGCTCCATGTTTGGCCAGAGTTCCTGGAGCTGCAAGGAAGTGCCAGCTATTAATTTCTCTGAGGCATTTGCCTCCATATATGAGGTGTTCGACAATGGTTGAACGGCCCCCGGTTTGCGGAGTGGAGATGGAGTGGCGACCCCTCCGGGCTCCCGGTCTTTGTAGATAGTTTCGCCTTGTATATAGTTTGGTTTGCTTGGTGTTGTTTAACTTGCTCTTTCTTGGCCAGCTATTTCTTTCTTTTTCACCATTTTGGGTGGGAGACTAAGCAGAGTCTCCAGTTCTGAGGTAGATCAGGCCTACAGAGTCAGCCCTGATACCCTTAGTAAGGGTGTGGGTCTGACCAGGACGCCTGCCATCCCTGACTCTGAGGGATGGTCTTGGGCAATGGCGTCCCTGGGAAGTACGGGCATAGCGACGAGGGTTTAACAACCCTCTCAGTAGAACCAGGTCTGACTCTGGAGTACCAACCTACAGCCCAGAATAGTTTCTGCTGTGGAGAAACCTCTCTCCCCTTTCTTGTTGCATGCTTGGACTGTTAGGGTGAGAACGGTCTTGGCTGCTCCCTAGTTTGCAACTCAATTCAGCTATGTATACCAAAAGTGTATGTCTACTCTCTAACACCCCATAAGGGCTGGAGACCCACATAATTGGCAGGACGCTTGGCCCCGGTGCATTGTTTCCAATTTGCATATGTTAATAGAACATTTGCATACGTAGGCCCATCCATCCTGGACAATCTCCGGTAGCATCAACGTCTGCTCTGGCAACGAGCAAGCGTAACTTATGCTTGCATTGGATTGGTTTCATTATCTGTCTTTTAACTGGTTTGGGAACCCTCACCGCCAGGCGAAGGCCAGAGTATAACCTAGTTCAGCTAAGACCAGAGCCCAACCTAGTCACGCTGAGCCAATGGGTACCATTGCCATTGCAAATGGAGCTTCAGCACAAGCCTGGATTGCATTCCAAATTTGGTCATAATTCATTGGTGAAATGTTGAAGGAAGCACGGTAGGCCCGAGCTACCCAGAAGGTACCCCCTCATGGAAGTCCCCTCTACCGAGGTGTGGTCAGACCATCTTCCACCTTAATGTGACCAAAGTCTGGGACAGTCACCCCTGTCTCCTCCATGTTAGCACCCTTGCCTGGCATTTTGTTAAAACCCGCTGGGGTTCCCATCATCCTTGGATCTCACAATTTGAACCTAACTCCCAACAGGCTCCATGTCACTAATTTGCATTGAAGGTCCGCATTTGCTATAACCCGTGCCAGTCTTTCCTCCTACAAAAGCAATAGGTTGATGGTTCCAGATGGCCGAGGCCATCCCCGGATGCGTCCGCCACCTCTGAGGCACCGTGTGTGTGTGTGAATCCAGCTACACCACAGTTCCAGTCAAGGACCAAGCCCGTGATGACCACTTGTTCCTGTTCCTGCAGTTGGGGATCCCATCCAGCCGCTCCCCAACGAACTCCACAGATTACAGCTGCCTGCATTCCGGATTGTAAAACCTGCTTCCAACTTGGACTTCCAACTTGGACTATTCCCGTTGCCTATTCTGCAAACTTGCTCCTGCAGAGAGCTAGCATGCCTGGGCTAGCTTGACCATGCACTTGGACATTCTGCCGTTCTTATTTTACCTGGACTCATGCCATGGTTCCAGCCCCATTGGAACCAACACTGTGCCCGCGATTCTCCAGACCCCGAACTTTCCTGTTTCCGGGGGGGGGGATGCAGAGACTTTGCTGGTACCTCATCTCCCCAGGACCACGGACTTGTATTGTTGCATTTGCATTGCCCACTTCACATGCCTGCTTGGACTAACTGATTGCATCACTGCCTGCATTATGGGATTGTTCATTGGACCTGCCCGCTTTTCTCTGTTTTGGACCGTCAAAGATGCCTGCAATACTTGCTCATGCTCTGCCCAACCGACGGCATATTTTGGATTATTTTTGGACTTGCCCACATTCACTCCTCATTGGATTATCAAGTGTTGTTGGGAATTGCCCTCATTCTCTGCTTGCTTCAGTTCTCAGTGCTCATGGTTTAAATTGTTCATTGTATTGTCCGCATTCTTACTGCCCATTGTTCAAACCATCATTGCATTTTGTTATTGCAACTATACCTTTTTGTATTTGCTTATATATGTGTGTAGCTAGGGTTAGGATGTTGTTAGTCAGGGACCGTTCTTACTAGTTAGAAATGTTGCATAATCCCTTGGCGTGATACGTCTCCGGGATTTGCAGACCTCTATTCAGCCATAAATTCATTTTGAAATGTTTAATTGGAAAATGACCAATTTGTATCAAATTGCCCATTTTCAGGGGGGGATTGTTATCACCGTGAACTGGCCTGGCCTTTGGTAACCTTAGATATCATTTTGATATCACAATTCGGCCCTGCTCTGCCACCAGCCAAGTGTTTTTGAGGCCACCGAACAAGTGCAAAGCTAGGCATGGCTATTATTTGCTGAGTCATATCTGTTTACACCAAAGCAAGCTAGAAACTGCCAGATCTCCTTTAGGGGACCTCCCGAAACAAACACCTTCATTACAAATGTGTGTCAAAACAAAGAGACCCTCTGCCCTGAGAGGGCACCCTGGCGAGCTGAGTGCTTAACTGCCAAGCTAGCCGCATTTACATAGTGGCCATACTATTGTCAGTTCGGACCATAACTCAATCATGTAAATTCTGACCTTTCAGAGACATTGTCTCCAGCCCAAAACTCATTGTTTTCGCCCAAGACCAGACTAGCTCATGGTTGTTCTTTCCCTGATAAAACCCCCCAGTTCCAAGAGCTCTTCGGACTTGCATTCAGACTGCTCTCCTGCCTTGCTGCCGCTTCGTTCTGCGAGCTCCCCTCGGCCACCACGCAGAGTCCTCTTGCCCTCCACTGGATTCTTCAGGACTGCGAGATTGGTGACGTATCACCCAATTCCCCCAAACTCTCTTTTCCTATTTCTTAGTAATAGTGAGGTTGTGTTTTCTTAATAATTGTTTAATAAATCTTATTGCTATTTTGAACTGTCTGGCTACTCACTGACCTGCACCTGTATACATAGGGTAAAAGATTCCCGTTACGTTACCCTGCCTTTCGTTAGCCAAGAGAGTGCTCCAGCTAATTTCCCCATCTTAGTTGTGTTTGTTTGGTTGTTTGGGCGCTCCTGCGGGACCCCCAATTTACAGGGTAACAACATGACAATCTGTTTCAAGCCCAAAGTGTAGACACATTTCTCAGAGGGAACAGCAAATGGGTCAGGCAATGAGCTTGAGGTGGGGTTGAGGTCTGCTCAGCAACCTGTCCCTGCTACTTGTAGGAGGAGCTTTCTAAAACTTTTCCTAAAAGCAGAAGGCAAGACTCATGCCCAGAGTGCAGGGTGCGTATCTCAGAAGGAAAAATAAAACATGTCAGGCAATACCATGCCCTATGAGGAGTGGCTTAGGGAGCTGGGGATGTGTAGTCTGCAGAAGAAAAAGTTAAGAGGGGATAAGATAGCCATGTTTAAATATTTGAAGAGATGTCATGTTGAGGAGGAAGCAGGCTTGTTTTCCGCTGCTGCAGAAACTAGGACAAGGAGCAATGGACTCAAGCTGCAGGAAAAGAGATTCCATCTGAACCTCAGGAAAAACTGTCTGGCAGTGGAATATGCTGCCTCGGAGTGTGGTGGAGTCTCCTTCTTTGGAGGTTTTTGAGCAGAGGCTGGATGGCCATCTGTTGGGACTGCTTTGATGCGTGTTCCTGCATAGCAAAAGGTTGGACTAGATGGCCCCTGTGGTCTCTTCCAACTCTATGATTCTATGAATGGTTTTGAGGGGGAAGTATCCTTCCTTCTAAAGCTCTTGAACCATCAATAATGAGCAATAAGAAGGATCCTATTCTCCACTTCTGAAAAAGCTTCCAGCTTTGCAAATGGGAAGTAAGATGGATCCTATTCCCCACTTCCGAAGCTGCAGATGGCAAAATCACAAAAGTAGAGGACCGATTCTACTTAATTTGTTAAAACTGACTTCATGTGATTCTGTTCAGAAATTCTGGAATACAGGTTGGGGTATAAAGTTGGCTCCCAGACTTGAGACTTGACTCAAAAGTATCTTGCAAGAACTTGAGACTTGACTTGAGACTTGAAGGTAGAGACTTGACTTGAGACTTGGAGTAAAAGACTTAAATACATCACTGACGATCAGTGTCTGGTAACTGCACAAAAAAACCCTGCCTCTATAGAACAGTGTGTCTGAAGGATAACGAACAGTGTCTATTAAGTGGCAGAGAAAGCGATAGCAGTTAGGAGGATTCACACATCTCCATTCTTCTGCATTTACCCCATCTCTATTATATTAAATTCTCTTAATAGAAGCATATGTGACAGTCCCCCATATCAACTGGTGAGCAATTCCTAGTGCCTGTATACTTTGTCATAGCCAGTTTTCCAGAAATCTCCTTCAGAGCAGTGGTGGAGAGTTATAAGTAATTAGCACTTACAAAATGGTGCTTGCAGTCAGGTAGGTTTGGTGGCTCTGCGACTGCAAAAGTTCATTTTCGATTATTGGAAACCACTTGGTCTTTATTATGTTTGTACATGATGAAATGCTCAGAGTCATACCATATTCCTGAGAACTGAAAAGCTGGCACAGCCCTAAATTTGGCAAGATAAGTCCTGCAGGAAGGTAGCTGGGGCATGATGCAGCCTTGAGAAAGCAAATCCTGCTGACAACAGGTGATCATTGGCAGAGTGACACTATAAAGTTTCTCTTGATTCTCATCCATTGGGGAGCAGCTGGTAGAGTCCTTAGCAGTATTTACTCATACTCTTTTTTTTTTAAACTCAGCAAATCTCATCTGTTAGCTGGCCCTTTGCAGGCAAAGAAAAAAAAGGGTTAATACTACTGGAAGAATCCAGTTTTTCAGTACTGAATTACAATAGAAATCCATGTGTGAAAATTTAACTATACAAAAAGCTGTTGGTTCAGGATAGATAAAAGCAGGTATTTCTTCACACAGGACATGCAATTCCTTTCTCCTGCAGACTACAGTGGTATCATCCCAGGAAGAATGTACAATATTTTTCCTACACATGTCAGTAGTTGCACAATTTTTCAGTTTCTCTAAACTCTAGTTTTATAACAATGTTCCTTCATGTTTCTTTCTTTCTTGAAGGAGACGACTTGGCAGAAGTGTGAGAAGGATTGTATATTCCAGCACTAACTCATACTGAGTGAGACAGGGCCTTTCTGCAGTAGATCACATCAAGCGTGACCTCTGTGGGTTGTCTGGAAGTTGGCAAAGATACCTAACAGATGAGACTTCTTTTCATTTTAGGGAGACAGAACCTCTGCTCTAGTAGTACCTTTATCAGAAGAACAAGATAGACACTGCAGCAAAGAAAATGACATTTTGGAGATCACATAATATATTATATAGCAAAAAAGCACAAAGCTGTGATGTTAGGTATGGCATAAGAAAGGCGTTAAACCAGGGTGAAAGTGAGAGATTAATACAGGAATTCCTGTGTTACATGATCTGTCTCAGTATTTCTCTAAAGATATTGAAGGTAAGTCTTATCTCTGAACAGCATACATGACTAAAGCAGAAAGGAAAGTTTCAAGTGGGCACTAACATTAAATGGAAGCCTAGGTTTAAAAAGCTGGCAAGACACCTGAGAACTGGAATGACATCCTATTATTCATTAATGGCACACACAATGGCCAAAATTAATTGTGATAACCGTCACCCAAAGGCTGTGGTCCAGAGCAATGCAATTGATCACTGGAGTAAATATAAAGGAACACATTTTGGACAATAAAGGAAATTTTTCTCTTGATCTTTATTTTCTCAGCTATTCAGCGTGTGGTAAATAGATGCTGACTACTGAGAAACTGCTCTGCAGTGGCCTCAGGAGTTTGCCAGTGTCCAACAAGCTGTTTTGGTTCTGAAAGTGTAATGGTGACATTGGGCTTGCCTGTTCACCTGCTGGGCTGATGTGGCATGATAACAACAGCACACAATACCAACAGGAAGCTGCTGAAAATAGCACCACAGTGGGTCCTCCTGATGTGTCATTAGACGGTACTAGATTTCCCTATGCTTAGCTCTAGAACCATAGCATGTGGGATTCAAACTGCTTTCTGACACAGGTTCTGCAATGCCTGTGAAATCTGGATTGCAAAATGTAGGACCAAATTTCAAAATAGAACCTGAAGGTTCAGACAAACTCTGCCTCAAGGTGGAAAGAGAACCATATCATTTTGAAGGCCCTAAGGTAGATTATTAGGAGGATTTTAAAAAAAATGTTTACTCCATTAGGATTTCAGAAACTAGTCTCTGGCCACTTCCACATGGGCATATTGCCCACGCTAGAGCGACCTCCCCAGGTCTTCACCAGGGTCTGCGCTAGAGCAGTTAAGAAAAGTGAGGTTCTAAACCTCAAACTGTTCTAGCGCAGATCCGGGGGTGGTGCTGTGAGTTTTATAAAAACCACCCTCAAAAGTGGTTTTTATAAAACTTACCCGCGCTGCCCCGTAGCAGCCCCCGGTCAAGAACTGCAGGGACGCGGCAGCGCGCCCCTGCAGATCTGCCCGGGGGCGGGCTTCTGGCTGGCGCGCCGTCCTAATTGGTGGAGCACCGCCAGAAGTCGCTGGCTGCCATTTTGGGCGCCGCCGGGAGCCGCTGAGCTCCGCCGAGCGCCGCCGAAATTCGGCGGCGTTTGGAATGGCGGATCCGCACTCGTCAGAGGGACGGAGCAACCCGCTCTCAGGTAAGCTCCGCCCCTGCGTGCGCGGCCCCGTTTCGGCCCCCCCGTGAGGAAAGGGCCTCTGTCTGGGAGAAATGTGTATTTATGGAAATAAAGATAAATAGCTATTTCTTACTTTAAGGGACAACTTAGACATGACATTTGTCACATAACTTACCTTGGTATGTTTATGTATGCGTTTTTTAAAAACAGCCAGTGTGGGACAAAATGCATACTGGATCAGGACTGGGGTGTTCAAAAAGAATTTAGCTGCCATTCAGCTACATATTTTTTAAAAAACCAATACTTTAAATCTCCCTTTTTTTCAAAATTGACCAAAAGAGTAATAAGAATGACCTCTGGTACAAAACACTACTGGCCTCTGGTACAAAACACACTCTTTTCCTATAATATTTTATTATGGCCTAAACAACCACAATATCATGAAGCACAACTTGGAACAAGGCAAACGTGTTCATTTGCTTCCTTTGTTCTACAAGTTATTCAGCTGGTGTTAGTTTCACAGGTTATTCAATAAGAATAAGTTTTTTCTATTTGCTGAAATTTGAAGGAAAGGAATCAGTGTTCATTAGGACACCATGGCTGTCAGTCAGGGCATGTATTTGTTTTTGAATGAATGACAAATTGAGCAAAAAAAGGGAAGAAAAGGCAGACTTCTCTATATATATTCTCTCCTAGGATACCTCTCGCTAGCAATGAATCTCTCTGCTTCTGCATGCTGTAAAACAGCTGCCTTATCAGGAGGCCACAGTGAGAAAGAAAATCTGGAAGTGACAAGCGCCAACGGAACTTCATTTTTTTTTTTTTTGTTCTATATATAGGCTAATGAAGATACACTGAATTGACTGCTGGAAAGTTTGTCTAACCTCAGAACCAAGTCAAATACATTTACTCTAATATCTCTGATGTGGTATGGATGGAAAGCACTCCTTCTCCCTGAGAAGGCAAAGATTTCAATGGCTTCTTGTAGAGGAGTCTCCAGGGCCCCACGCGCACTTGCTGTGCATGCAGAGCCTCCAGAGCTGCAGTGGTCGCGCTTCCTGCCCCAGTGCAGCGTGGGAAACTCCCAGGATGCACCGTGGAAGGAAGAGGCGGGGCTCTCATGCTACCTGCTTGGGAGCAGGTAGCTCGTGCAGAGCTGAAGCAGCGGGGATGTGAGAGCCTCTTGCTGGAGGCTGCTCACGCAATCCCCGCACCCCGGCACAGAAAAGAGATAAGGTGTGGAAAGGGCCTATGATTCTGCTTTCTGTTTAAATGTGGTTAACTTAACAGTATGAGATGAACAATTTTTTTTGCAGCAGAATATTTTAATATTTCACGTCAATATAACTGTATAGTGAAGTATAACTTATTCACTAAGAAGCTCCATTCTCTGCAAAAACAAGACCAGAAGCAAATTGTTCTGTTAATATAAAAAATTGCAGTAACACCAAAGAGGAACACTAAACCTATCACTACAGTAGGACCCCATATCCGCGGATTCATCATCCACTGCTTCAGTTATCCATGGTTGGCTCCCTGCCACCACCGCCACCTCCTGCCCCTCATCTTAGGCCCAATTGTGCCAGTGACGGTCAGGAGAGTAGCAATGAGTACACGCTCGCACTTATTGCTGCTTCTTGCCCTCACCGTAGGCCTGATAGTGCTGGTGGCGGGCAGGAGAGCAGTTATGAGTGCATGATAACACTCATGGCTGCCTCCTGCCCCTCATCTTAGGCCTAATAGTGCTGGTGGTGCGTGGCAGAGCAGTGATGAGTGTGCGATTGTGCCTGTTGCCACCTCCTGGCCCTCACTCTAGGCCCAAATGTGGTGGTGGCTGGCGAGTAAACAGTGGGAATTGCAGATCACGCTCCTCGCTGTTTTCCCAACTCCTGCCTCTGGCCCCCAGCTGATTGTGGTGGTGGCCGGCAGGTAAATAGTAGGGATAGAGGGATCCCACACTCCCCACTATTCTCACACTGGCTGTGGCCAAGATCGGGCTGGGGCAGGCAGTGGGACAGGGCGTACTATCCGAGGATTTTAATATCCATGAGGGAGGCCTGGAACCAATCCCCCACGGATACTGAGGTTCTACTGTATATCAAAATGCAATCTGAAGAGCATCCCTGTAGTATTTAAAGACAACATACAAATAGGTTTGCACTGTAAAGCCTGATTGACCAAAAACCAAAAGAACTTTGGACCGAAGCAGGGATATTGTCAGGGAAGAATACAAAAGGATACTATCAGCAGCTCAAAAGAAAGAAAAGTCTCAGTGGAGGAGAGATGATACTCTTCAAACAGTTAAAGACAGACAAGAAGCAAAAGAAAAAGGTGACAGAAATAGGGTCAGAATCCTGAACACAACTATTCATCAACTTGTGCACAGGGACAAAGATAACTACTACAATAATCAATGCAGAGAAATAGAAGATCACAACAACAAAGGTAGAGCAAGAGACCTCATCTGCAAGATCTGAGAAATCAAAGGGAAATTTAAACCAAGAGTGGGGATGCTATGTGACCAGCAGAAGAGCCCACAAATTATCAAGAAGAAATAAAAATATGATGGAAACTACAGTAGGACCCCCATATCCGTGGATTCATCATCCACTGCTTCAGAGTGCTTTAAGAGATGAAAGATTCGGACTTCCGGTGGAGGAGAAGCGGCGTTTGGTTGGGAACCTGCGGAGCTGCAGAGTTTCTGAAGTCCCGAAGAGGTCGGAATCTCCGATTGTAAACATATTTGAGGGAGAAAGAGAACCCCTGGTAAGGGGATCTTGGGGGTGACTCGAGGGGGATCCAAGATCAGTAGCAGTGGCAGGAGAGAGGAGAGAAGGGACCTGTTCACGAACGCACTGACGGGATTGCAGAGCCGCCATTACCTCTTCGGGTAGCCTTTTAGGCTAAACCGCTAACCACCGTTGAAAAATAAGCAGTCCATCCGGAACATCTGGACTTATTATAGATTTTTTTCATCATTGGGATAAGTGGATCCGACGTTATCTTTATTGAGGAGATCGTATGAAAATTCGGACTCTAACTTTAGAGAAAGCATAGGCTGGGGAGAAGTGACTCCCAGACACGTGGAGCAAGAAAGTGACTTAAATGTCTGCGGGAGTTTAAAAGTGAA